>VXAA01001622.1:382894-440469 GCA_013399115.1 Anseranas semipalmata
GGCGGCGGGCCCCGCCCACGCGCCCTCCGCCATTGGGCGGGGCCGCCTCCGTCCCGCCTCTCTCGCCACTGGATTGGGCCCCCGCTCAGACGACGCCCCGCCCACGGGGGGGTGTCCCCCTTCTCCTCCCCGCTCCGGTCAGAGCTGCCGGACCGAGCCGATGCCCCGCCTACATGCGACCCTTCGCGATTGGGAGGCCCCTCTTGGGGTCCCGCCCACCTGCCCAGCCCGCATTGGGCACGGGCACGGCGGCACTCTGGAAAGGCACAATCGTATTGCTCACGCTGGCTGTCAATCGCCGGCGCTAGCGGCCTGTGTGCCGGTTGGCTCAAGTCTCCGGAATGGGAAAGGGCCCTGCTTTAGGGCTGTTCACGTGTTGCCCGACTACGGATGGGAAATGTCTCCTCCTCTAGCCTCGCTGTGAAGCACTACTCCGAACAGACTAAGCTCGCTTGGCTTAGGTTCCCCGCAGGCATTCTGGGTTAGCTGTTTCTGCTGGCGATGCTCGGGGTCTGGGAGCAAGTCCCCCCTTTCCCGCATCGGGCAGCGCGTCGGGCACCCGCAACGGCTGAGGTCCTTCGGCGGCCTCCCGGCGCCGCTGGCGGGAGCGCTCGGGCACCAAGATGGCGGCGGCGGCCGAGCTGACGGCTGCGGGGCGCTGCTGGCTGTGGCTGCTGGCGGGGCTGCAGGCGGTGAGGGGCCGCGCCGCTTGAGCCCGCTCGAGGCCGAGCTCCGCCGCGGCTGGGGCTTCCTGCGAGAGCGGGCTGAGGGGCGGGCGGGCGTGAGACGTGTCCCGTAGCGGGAGGCGGGGGCAGCGGGCCTGCCCTGCCCTGCCCTGCCCCGGGGCATCGTCCCGTGCCTCGGCCTCCTCCTGCACCGGGGCGTTGCGCTCCTCGGCGGCGGCTCTTGGCTCCTGCCCCCGTCGCTGCTCCTCCAGCCGGCGGGAGCCGCGCTTTGCAGCCTGCGCACCCGTCCCGCCTCGGCCCCGCGCCGCTGAGGAAACGTGGCGGTGGCTGCGGGTGTGGCCGCGGCTCTGCAAACTGCGCACAGGCTTCCTCGCCGGGTTTTTAGTGGGATTTCTGTGTTCTAAACCTCGGCTTATCCTCGTTGTCCTGAAGGCGGGCTATCCGTAGAAGTGAAGTTAAGAATGCGTTTGGAAAGTGAAGCTAGCTGGCTTTTGCCTTCTGCCTGGAGGTTGTCCTGTGAGACCTGTCCCCCTGGGAGACAAAGTGGCTGCACTTGATGGCCGAGGTCTTTCAGCCAGGTCACCTTCCTGTATTTTAGTGCATTAGATGCCCTTACAGGTCTGACCCACCTGAGCTCCAGAGACGTGAGATTATGCAGAAGACCCGTTCAAATGTTTTACTCTAATAACTGTTAAGTACTTCCTAAAGCAATTTGTATTGATGCTGCATTTGCTTTAAAATATTAAATTATTTAATGTGAAAGCAAAGCAGTTGTGTAACATGCATTTGTAACCAAAGCTTCAAAGGAGAATGTGCTGCTGAAATGGGGCACATCAGTGGCAAAGTAGCTGAAATTATCTTGTAATGGCAAATTAGATTGTGAAATGGGAGGGTTCTTTTCTAACCCTGAAGAGACTTCTGTTATAGTTAGTATTATTATTATTTCAGGCTAGTACAATAATTATGGTACTAAAACTTGAGGAAGAATATAAGGGAGACCTAGCTTTTTCCTTTTTTTTTCTATGGTTTTGTCTGTAGCTGTTTTGAACTTTCAAAGTATCCAGAATTTCTCCCGTGATGAATTCTCTTGTGATGGAGACTTTACTTGCTTTCATACACTGTGTCTTTTGTTTCATTTTGGTTTTGTCCAAAACAGTAGAGCATTGGCCTTATGTGCACAGACGCTCTAGGGCTCTGCTGGGGAAAGGTGTGAGGAGTGCTGCTGTGGAAGCAAAATGCCAATGCCAGTAATGCCTTTTTTGCTCCCAAATGAACAGATTGAAAATTGAGGGAAAAATGACTGTGAAACATAAATAGGGTGGATGACAACAAGCAAGGTGCAAGAAAACTTAGCCACTGCCATCATCGTTAATTTAATAAATTAATAGTAACTAAAAATGCAGTTTTGGAAGTGTTTGGCATCATTAGATTTTCTATGTAGCTGTAGTGTTATATTCCTTATTGCAAGTATTCTTCAGAAAGGATACATAATAGATGATTCCAGTAGAATAGGGTCCCATTTTTGCTTTCCTCCTGTCATATGTGGAAATGACTTTGTCAGTGTTCCATAGGAGAAAGACAAATAGCTTTCTGCCTGTCAAAATAGAATAATAACGTCAAAATCATCTTTTGTATCTTAAGCTTTTCCATTCATACTTTTAACTTTTTTTTTTTTTTTGCAAGTACAGAGAAACAGAATCATGAGGTACCTGTACATTTTCCATCAATTCCTAATCCTTAAAATTTGCTGTCTGTCACGTCAGTGACATCCCATGAGTACGGGATGGCCACTTCAGGGAAGGAAATGGATTTTCTCTCTACCTTATGTGGTTGTGTTGTATTTATATTAAACAATGAGTGAATGTGAAGTCCAATTTGCTGAATGAGAATTTAGTTTTTCTTTAATTTTCTGTTCACTCAGCATAATTCTTTTGACCCTTGCTCTGTTATCATCCACTCCAGTTTGCTGGTATCATCTTGCTCGTCTCTGAATACAGAGAAGCTTGCTGATTGTTTTGTTGGAGTTTGGTCTGTTGTTTTTTTGCCCAAGATCTTTCAACCGGACTGAGAAGCATCTGGGAAGAGTGTCTCAGTTCCCTCCCTCCCTTCTTCTTTTCCCAGCATGCAGCTGGAAGGAAAGGCTTTAAGCTAGGGTGTGGTAAATCCCTGGGTAGGGAAGTGAGAATTTGATAGCAGAAAGCAAATAATATCACTTAAGTGCTGGGATAGTTGGTAAAGTTGTTTTGACTGCTCATTAAAACCAGAATTGGTGTTCTACGCAAACTGTGTAATTGACTTGCCTGTATTAATCGATTCTTAGTAAATCAGAATTGCAGGTTTTTATCTACACGTCCACTTTTAATATGTGATTTTCCTTGTAACAATGCAAAAATGAAATTAAAATCCTACTTGTGTGCGTGATTGAGCAGTTTGGTCCACCATCACTCCTTGGTTGAGCTTTTCCCCAGGCTTAGCTATTATATTTATTTTCCCAGTGTGTTTTCAGTGATGTGAAATTTACTGAAATTGTTTTGCAAAAGTATGTTTTAGAGAGCTGCAGCCACGTGGATTTCAGCCGATTCATTATGGTTTTTTTTGTTGTTGTTGTTCTTTCTTTGCAGCTAGCAATAGAAAGACACTAGAGTTGTAGAAGTATATATGAAAGTGGAGGGTCTGATTCCTTGAAATGTACCCATTGTGAATGATGTCTAGAATTCACTATTAATTTTAAGACCATTTCTCAAAATAAGGTGGTGGTTTGCACTTATGAGCAGACTTTGAGGTGTTATTATCAAATGGTCACAAGAGACTTATTTGTTCTTTCTAATGGTTAAAGGATTTTAAAACTTCCTTTCTAAAACAACTAATTTAATACTAAAGTATGACATTGTATTGATTTTCAGATAAATGTATATGGAGCACAGTTGTCATCAGAAGCTTGCAGAGAACTCGGCTTCTCCAGTAACTTGCTCTGCAGTTCTTGCAACCTTCTTGGACAGTTCAATCTAAATCAGCTGGATCCATTCTGCAGGCAGTGCTGCCAAGAAGAAGCTCAGCTGGAAACCAGAAAGGTGGGTTTTAGACCAAATCCTCTGTAGAATAATTTAACACAAAAATGACTTTTTTTAATTTTTAAAATATATGAGAATCTAGATTATAATCTGAAGAGAAAAATGCAACGTACATATGGTCTAGATTTGCAGGCTTGCCATATTGCCCTAAAATAATGTCCCAGTCTGAGCAGAGGAACCTTTGGTGCTCTGACAGCCCTTATCTATTGCGAAGTGACTACTGGGTGCTATGTCCAGCTTCTTTAAGTTGAAAGATGTATGGGATTTGAAGAGGGCAAAAACAGAGCATAAGGAGACTGGAACTGTTGATCATAGCTATTATTTGGTCATTGACCCATAGTATAATGGTCAGGACAGTTCAGTTCAGTCCCCAGGAACAAGAGCCTGCTGCAGCTGTCAGGTCAGCTCCTGCACTGGCATGAGCCTGACAGAAACAGGACTGCTGAGCTCCTGCAGTGGTTAGAACAGAAATATTGGGATTAATGCTCAGAGTCCATGCTGTACTTCAATCAGTTAGGCTAAGGCAAAACTTCTGTTTTATCTGTGGTGTGTAAATAGCTGTCTTGCCTAAGGTGTTGAACAAGAAAGAATTTTTACAGGACTCTTGAAAAGAACGCATGCTTTTAAATATATTTTAATTTAAGAGTACTCTAGAATACATAGAACACCAATCAGTTATCAGGAAAGTAGAGATTTCAGGGAGAAGAGATGCTGAAATTATTTTTAATGGCCAGGAGATAGCTGAATAATAACTGACAACATGGAATTAATCTAGCAGGCTTCTCCTGTCAATTAAATTCAATGCAATACTTAAAAAAAAAAAAAAAAAAAAAACACAAAGCGTGCCTATGTTTTTTAACAAAATCGTTGATTACAGTGTTAGGTACAATAAATTAAATACCAAGCAGAAAGTGTTCTGAGATTTGCAGATAAATAATTAGTAGTTCCTTACTATTGAAAGAATATTAAGGCGAGAGGGAAGACTGTAAATTGTTACAAGAAAGCTTGCAGGAATTTTTCAATACAGTCCTTATGTGACTTGATATCCAAGACTTTTTCTTTGCTAGATACATGAATCCTATAAAGGAAAGTTTAATCTCTGGAAAATGCTTCTGTTCTTATAAATATGTATGTACATATCTATACATACACATACACACAAAAGCTGAAAAGTTACTGAATAAAATCTAATGAATTGTACTAAAAAGGAATGTAAAAATAGGAAATAGTCTCCAGCTGCGCTGCGGTTGTGTACCACAACCAGTAACAGTTGTGGTTGCAGCAGCAAGGCTTTCTGTCCTCACATAAGGAGCAGACGCTTTTATTTGTTCAGGTAATGTTCCTACAGTTTACATAAACAGTCATGTAACAGTTCTTTCAGTGTACGTAAAACACATCACAAGAACTTGTGAAGCAGTATAACTTATGTTGTCATTTGCTGGAAAATAAAGTAGAGGAGATATATTGCATTTCTGTCAACATGACTTCTGAGGATAGAAATCTGATTAAATTTATTAGTAATTTATGCAAAGATGTGACTTATTTTGTATTGTAAACATTACTGCATTAATAAAAGCTGGATCAAGCTAAGAACAGAATTTAAATTCATAGATATTTTTCTGATTATCCTGAATCAGACCTAGATTTCACCATGCGGATAGTCACACTTTTTGTGTAAGACTTAATTGTTTTGTGATCAGGGCTTTACATTAAAAATACTTGCAGTTTCAAAACTTCTTCTGTTTTAGTCATGCCGAATGTAGTAGAACAAAAACCATAGGGCTGGAAGGAGTCTCAAGGTTGTTCAACATATTCCTTCACAGTGAGCCAGAGTTTATTGTGTATTCATAGGAACATAGAGATTGTATAATCTAAGTTTGCTTTTTCTAATCTGTTTGTGTTGGGTTACTCAGTTTCATTTTTTTGCTTGTGCTTTGTAGCAAACATGCGTAATTTGCTGTTGAATAGAAATACTGGATTGTTCTATCATTATGCTTATATGGTTGAGTGCTAAATTATAGCATCATTCCTAACATTCTTTTGAACACTGCTTCGGAGTGTGGAATTCTTTATACGATTACATTCATGCACAGACACCATTTGGAAATCTATAGTTGGTATTTGCTGAATTTTTGAAACTCGTACTGAGTAAATTCATCTGAAGACTAGCCAGTGGAAAATCAGTGTGTTGGGATTCTTGAGCATGAATGTTAATATCTTAACAGATTGTGTTCAGAATCATCACATTTTGGATTGACTTGTGTTTTAACATACTACTGCTTGCAATAGGTGTCTGTAACTGAGCTTAAGAGTTTACTCTTAAATCTTATTTGGTAGTCAAGAGTGAACAGATGTTAAAAATCTTAAAAGTGTTTTTTCCTTACCCTTCTGCTTGAAGATTTTTTTTAATCTTACTCTAAAAACCTGCATCTAGATATAAGATATCTGACTTGATGATTGGCAGCCTCATACGTTGCTGAGTTCCAGAGCAGTGGTACTCTGGGTTTTGTCAGTGCTGTGACTACATGCTTGAACATCCTCAGAATACATGAACCTTTTTTCTGGACCATGATTCCAGTACATGACCTGGCTTGTTCATTATGTGAGCAGATATTTATTACCATCACATGACAGCATGTTGGTTGTCTGTGTTACTGACAGACATGCATACTATTAGATAATTCCAGGACAGACTTCAGGATATGCAGTTAATTCTGCTTAAAAGTTTGTGGCACGAGTTAGAAATCAAAAAAAACCAAGTCTTATATCATTGCATGACTTGCACCTGGGTTTTAAATGAGAATTTAAAATAAAAGGTAAGGGGGGATAGCATGTGTATTTGAGAATCTTTATGCATCATCACTACTTTTCAAAAATGATCTGTGAAATATGCGCAGTCCTAAAAATACTTTGTGCTGAGTAGTGTCAGTGCAACCCTGTATGAAGTATGTTTGTGGAATTCAACTCTTTTATATCCTTGAAAGATGTTTATTAATCCTTATCTTGTTATTGGTCCAGTATTCTGTGAATTGACGTTGCGGAAAATAGCTGTGAGGTGCCCTTGTTACCCAATATATGTCTTTACTTCTGCTGCCATCTGTCCAATGAGGTATTTTTATTACTTTGTAATTTTACTGCAGGTAAAATGAAAAAATTCTTTTGGTTATTTTCTCCTCTTCTAGTGATTTTGTATTCAGTTGCAGACTAATTCAGAAGCTAGCTTAAACAGTATTGCTTTAGACAGCTGCAAGTTTTAAGCCTCAGTCTGTCAGATGCAGCGTACTGCTGGTGTGTAAAACACAGAAGGATGAAATGGAGGTGAAGCTAACTGTGCATGAAATTGTAGTAGCAGGGAGATTGTCCATATTTCGCAGTAGCTGAAAATAGCTGCACTCCATCTGCAGCTTCACTTACGCTATGTGATCATTTCAAATGTAGCTATAAGCATATTCCATTAATTGTATATTATAATCTTAGACTTATCTCAACAATGTGTGTGTCAAATTCCAAATTGATTTTAAGAATTAACACTGATGAAATCTGCAACCCATTAAGTCTCGTAGTTGCATTGTGCAGGATTGCAACAAACCTTAAAAGTCATTAATATTTGTAAATGGAGCTTTGAAATATATTTTGCACAGTAACGTGTTGAACTTCAGCATTTTAAATTTCTACTGTTAAGTATTTCTAATAGTGTAATGCTATGCAGTTTGCTGGATGAGATAACATCAGCTGTAAGCAAAATGTGGACAGGAAATTTGAGACATTAAAATGTAAGGCATAGATAGAAAACTGTTACAGGTAACATCATATGTGTCTACTGTGTACCTGAAATGTTACTATTTCTAGTGTATGATTCTACTGTAAAACAAGGTAAACATCGATACAGAAGTCTTTATGCATACTCTTAAAGTTCCTCAGAGATAAATGCTCCACTGTACAAATTTCAGCAAAAATGTCTGAAATCCTGAGATTTTTAGGAGCTTTCTCCTGTACCTACTCAGGGTTGTCAACATATGATAAGCTGTCAAAGCATGGTTTAATAATGTATTGGTATATCTGGCCTCTACATTGCTGAGATAATGAGAAATTTAGTATTATTTTTTGCCCAACTTATAGTAGATATAACAATATACATAACTAAAATATTTCTGAAACTTAAAATGGATTATTGTGCCTAAGAGAAACATCTTTTGTTTGGGTCTCATTCACTGAAGGTTCATCTCTTCAGACAAACTAAGATAAAAGGCATTAATCTATCTGTAGCAGGGCAAGCCTTAGCTATGGAAGACCTCTTTCTAGTCCTATCAGTGGAAAAAGAAGAGGTTAGGGAAACAATAAATGTTAATTTGCTAAATGTAAGTTAAAATTGTTGATGTGCATCTGTGCTGGTGAATGAAATAAGCTTAGCTAATTAAGTCTGACCTTCTTCATCTGGGTACATAGCCAGATAAAATGATTGACTCCTCATTTGTTGAAACAACTTCAAAAAGTGCAGTTTCCAAATTAATTAACATGCACAAACTGAAGTAAATGGTTGTTGAGTTCCATTCTCAATGTTTTCTTTGCAGCTCTCATGAGATGTTTTCTGTTCTAATAAAAGTATGGATTCTCAAGAATAAAAGAGATGTTTAGGGATTATACTTCTAGAGGCAAGTAGATGGTTAGATAGCAAAGTTAAACAGACAGCATATTTTGAAATTGGAGCTTGAAAACTGCTTTCTGTCTACTTTTTAATCTTACATATAGCTGTTCACCAGGTTCAATTAAGAGCCTATACATAGGAAAACCCTTCTTCTGGCACCCTTACCCTCTATTCCACTTTGCCTGCGTGCCCTCAGTGTAGTTCCACAGAGGTCTAAAGTTACGTAACTGCTCATTGCTCGACTTGTACATTTTCTCTCTCACACCTTTGTGTCAGATCTCTTGTTCACCTGACCTTGCACCAAACCATTTCAGAGAGCAAAGTTAACAAAAAATCATCTGGTAGGAAGAGAAGATGTTTGTGGGCTTTTGGGTTGTTGGTTTGAAAGTGCAGATATGTTTACGCAATACTGCAAAGAGGAGCTTGTTTAGCACCAAAACTGAAACAATCTTAGATGGATAACACGTTTTCTGTATGCTGAAGATTGTAATAATAATGCACGACTATGATATGTACATACAGAAAAAGAAGAAGAAGTTGAATATCCAACCTAAAGCAGTGCTAAGAGATATTCCTGGTTAAATTCTGAAGACTTCCAAGGATAAAGATTCTGCAATCTTTCTTAGCAACTTATTCCAGTGTTTAAACGTTCATGATTTTTTTTTTCCTTTGGAATTTCAATTGGAATTTCCTTTGCTACAAATAAATGAGAGCTTAGATTCTGCTTCAGAGGAAGAGATTTGTTCAGAGGAATATGTCTATACTGTATAGCCCTAGTCACAGGAATAGCAGTAATTCAGATATAACACTTTTTTGACTATTTGATTCTTTGTTTCCAAGCTCTTAGTTAGAGTGAGGCATCTCCCTTCAAATGATAATGAGTTATGAATGACAGGAGTTTCTTTGTAGCTATATTTACCGATGACATCATTTCAGAATGATCTGTCTGTAGCAATGACTTTACTGGCTTTCTGCATTACAGAACATTAATTCATAATGTTCCTGGCAGTGGGGCTTTCTGACTGCTGCTCTCTTAACCCACAGATTCTAGTAAATTTTCTGTCTTGAGGGAAGAGGAAGACTAGAGTGATTTTGAAAGCTTCTCACTGTCCATACAAATATCCTGAGTTCCCACCCTCCTAGAAGATAAAATACTTTATATGTTGGTGTATATTCCTTTAGTTTAACTAATTGAGTTTTCTAGTAAAAAAATACAAGTGAATTGGTAGTTATGAGAGTTTAGGAAAGAGCAGAAGAAACTTGCGCCAAAGTCTCTCCTCTTTCTGACCTCATTTCTCAGGAGAACAAATACCAATTATTAACTTGTTGTTTTGCTTCTTGGGGAGAATAAAATAAAAATTAACTTGTTTACATTTTAAAAAAAGAGATCATATACCCTATTTTAAAACAATACCATCTGGCACATACCAAGCAACTGTGGTCAATAAGAGCAACAGCAATTATCCTGATTTGTACTGACTTTTCTTTGAAGTCAAAAAATAGTATGAGCTGACAGGGGGCAAGGGGTGTCTTTGGCAGATCTGCTTATATAGTAATATGAAATGAAAATTTCATTTAATTTCATAAGAGCAAAAATTTTTTGCATTTGGAAAGAGATTAGTTGTTGGTAAATATTTAGTGGAAGATTGTCTTGTACCTGAGAGAGTGAAAATACTAGAGTTCTAGCAGTAGTCATAAGCTTTGTTTCACCAATTGTTCTCGGAGCTTAACTATTTTTCAAACCCCTTGATATTGGGAGAGGAAAATATACAGATATCAAAAAGAATCTAATACCATAAAAGCTCTTTACCAATGTGTGGCTTTATCTTAACAAGCCATTTCATTGCATGTTTTAAGACATGATGGTACTATAATTTTTTAGCTGATTGTAAACAGCTGTACAAATCCAGGTTGAGTGACACTTCATAACCCCTGCAGGGTCAGGCTTAGTCAGTAATTAGAAAAAAACAGTATGCAAAATATAGGGGACGATTTAATGTATTTTACAAAACTTTTTTGTCACTGTTGCTGTAACACCATATTATGATGATCAAGAAGCAATTTCTGTTAAGTACGATTTTTTCAGTTCTGTTTGATTTGATTTACTGTTTGGTTGTAAACACCAACAGTTCTATGGCAGCTTCATAGCAGGAATGTAATTTTTCTTTTGCGGAGTTTTTACTATGAGTAGTTGTGATTAAAACATGGTACCTGTTTATAAATGAGCCACTGCTGGAATTTTGTCTTGCAGAAATTACTTCAATTCCCTTCCTAATAACAGGGGAAATGTTATTTTCTTTCACCTAAGTCAAGGTTCCTTGTTGTTAATTGATGGGACAACTATTTTTACAAAACATTTTTACCTGACACTGTTCTTATGTAAGCGATGTTTTATTCTGTTATAATTACCACTTTCCTTTATTGGGCACGTCTGCTTTAATGATGGTGTTTTTCCTCCTCTCAGCTGTGAAGAGCCACCCTTATTACATCAGTGTGAACCATTACAATATATTCAGGTGCTTACAAAAAGCTTCTGAATAAAATTTAACTCAAGTTGTTGCTTTGTAAAAGATGAGGGAAAAGTTCAGTCTTTGTCACAATAGCCTTCGAAAGCATCCTGTTAAAATGTTTTAAAAAAAGCAAAGTTATTTTTATAGATACAGACATGAGTCAGTGTGGAAATCATAACCATACTTATTTGAGATGCTAAAATGGACACCAGTAATAGTTCAGAGAGTTTTTATTTCATTGCTTGCAATACTAAACTCACTTTCATAAACACTTAAACAAGGGAAGCATTATCTTAAAATGAACTAACTTATAAGTTAAGCATTGTGTAATGAACTTACTCGTCATACTTGTATGCCTCCACACTGAGTGATACATGTCATTCTTAGTAATACTTGAACACAGTAAATGCCTTCACAAAGAAGTTTGGAGGACATCTGCTCTGGACATGATGGGACAGTAGCAGTAGGAGATGTTAACAAATATTCTTTTGTTGTGGACTTTCTAAGTGATGCAAATAAACCTGTATTTCTTGCAAAAGTCACCTTTGTTTAAAGTTATAAATGAAGTCAATTGATTTTATTTTTTGTCTAGCCATCTAGAGAGCAGCTGTTTGTCCCTGCATGAATCTGAACTTTTTGTAGCAGCACAGTTGGGCTTCAATTACAGCAGAGTAATAAGCTCAAAATATAGGCATCAGCGATCGAGCTGTTTTCTTTGCTAAACTTTATTTCTATCAGTTATTGGCTAGGAGTTACAAAGTGGGAGTATTTTGTAATTACAGTATGTCTTACATATTTTTAGATTCCTGCAGTGATCTTGCTTCCATAGAAATCCTTGTTTGAAAGGAAGAAATAAACTGGAAGAATTATTTGCAGTAATGAGAATTGAAAAATGCTCATATTACCATTGTCATAAAAATGCTCATATTACCATTTGGTGCACTTAGTTCTTTGTGCACACATAGAAAATAGTTAGTTAACAAATAGAAAAAGGCTGTTTATTCTTTTATGTCTATTGCATTTTTTCTGTCAAGAATTAGTATAAAGAAAGTAACTGTCAGTATACAGAACCAGTATAAATGTTCAATGCCTTAGTGAACATGCAAACTAGTACCTGAATCTAGGATTGCTGTTATAATTGTTGTTTAAATGTTTTTAAAAGAATAATGAATGGAGACACATTAAGTGAAATTCAGAATCTCACTATTCAGTGTTTTCTCCATTTTTGTAACTCCTCCATCTTAAAACTTCCATGGTTTAAGTCCACGGGAATTTAATTATGCAAGCTAGTATCTGAGATTTTTATCAGTTCTTTTTTAAATTAAAATCTTTATTTTGGGGTGGAAAAAAAGCTTTAAAAATGGTATTTTTAATCTTCCAAGTATTGATTCGTAGCAGTTCTGGGTTTTAACAGTCAAATCAAAGCTTTTATCTTAAATCTAATGTTTCGTTGAAAAATTTGAATGTAGTTAAGCAAATTCCTGGTATGCTGTGCTAAATAGATAATGCAATGTAGTATTTTTAGTTCCATTTCCTGTGGAAGTAATGATTAGTGATTAGTTCAGGTCAGGCAAGAAGTTGTAATTTCCTTGCAAATGATTAGAGTATTTCATATGTTCTAATCATATGTATTTAGACAAATATTGAGTTGAACCTGAATTCAGAAGGTTCACATTCTGAAATGCAGATGTACTCCTGGCCGTTCGTGGTACCTGCATAGATGGGTGATGAAGTTTTAATAAAAATGTCTTACTTTGAGATTTCTGTTGTATCATGTCTGGTTTGCTTTTATGATTTGTCATTCCTTTTTCAGAAAGGTACTCATTAAATTTCATAGCGAAAGCTTATCTTTGATTACATGTATCGACAGTTCATATTTTAAGTCAAATGTGAATTTTACTTCGTTTCAGAATGGTTATATTTTTCCATGTCTGAACTTGCATATTTCTTATGAAAATACTGTCTAAAAGAAAATGAGAGTAGAGCTCTTAATTGTTTACAGAATGTGATGGATTGAAGTAAAAGATTTTAACTGAAGCTTTTAACTGTTAGCTCCATTATGAGGTGTAGGGGTTTCACAGTTAGAAGGATGTGATTTGGTATCCAGTATTGATAACCATTTCTACAATTAAAATGCCTAGCTTTACAGTATGAAGTTCTGTTTTAGTAGCAGGAAAAATCTGTTGCTAATTTATATTTAAGATGCAGTGAACTATAGAATCAATTGCATGATGCCAGGAAAAAAAAGGTTTAAAAATGCAACAGCATACAAGATTAATATATATATATTTTTAATTTTGATGCTACATTTTACAGAATTGAAATGAACTTATATTTTGTTTTAAGAACATTGAATCTGAGTACCTTGCATAGCTGACTCAAGTGATCGACATCCAAGTGCAAGCATCAAGGTTAGCCCAGCCTTACACTCTTCTCAAAGACAAATAGATTAAATATTTGATATTGATACTCAAATCAATAGATTACATGCCATAAGTAAACTAGTAATTTGTATTTTTAATGTTATTAACAGCTTCTATATATTATTACAGCTTTATGCAGGAGCTGTCCTAGAGGTATGTGGATGAAAATTGGGAAGGTTCCCTCAAGTCCAGGGTAAGTAAAGCCAATACTGTTCTTTAAAATATGAAATAGTGTCACAGCTGAATGACAAAATGTGCTTTTAAGTGCTACTATGAGTAGTCATAAATTTCATACATTATATCAGGAAAGTTGCATTGACGTGAAAGTCATGGAACTGGTCTCCAATAATTGATAGATGAAATTATATAGTGTGCTTATGGAACTACTTTCTTTTCACAGATCCTACAGTATAATTGTTTTGTCAGTGGATAATGACAATCAACTAAAGTGAATAGAATACAGTAGTATTCACAGTACTGTACACAGTACAGTAGTATAGAAGGAAAATCAATACCATCAGTGTGTGGTGGGAGGAAGCTGCAGAAAAAAACTACGAGAAATTTCAACCTGGAATTTTGTTGTAAATGGGGAAAGAGCTTTGGTGACAGCAGTGCTTTTTTTCAGTAATGAAGTTCCTAATACTGTACTTAATATCAGTTGGACGTAAAGAAGAAAGACTAATTTAGCTTTAGAAATAAAAATGCACAAAAAGCGCATCTCCATCTACCATGGCCAGTATTGATATCACCCTATTTGAAGGCCGATTGATGAATAAGAAATAAAAGGATTTTAAACCAGGTTGCAATTAACGTAAGTTATGCTGCTTTAGACTCCCCTCCTACCGCCTCTACCCGCACACAGTTCAGTTAACTGACCATAAGGCTGAAGGGAAATTTTCTCTTTCCCACTCTTTCAAACACCAAAACAAGAACTGGTTAAATGGCTTTGGGGGTGTAAGGAAACTAACTGTTAGTACAGGCAGCTATGTTATCTCCACGTCCATTCAAATTTAGTAGACTTAAAAACATTCCCAACTGTTGTTATGGATGTGAATTTGTAACAGTCAAGTGCTCTTTGAGCTGTAGGTTTGAAGGAAAAGGTCAATGTGTTAGCCTGACTACAGCCAACATCATGTCTTCAGTTTTCTTCCTAAACACGTAGGTCTTAAAAGTGGCACTCAATTTCTGTTCTATGTGCACCATAAAACATCTTCCAAATGCTTACAGTACAAAACAAAAAACTTGAAAAATTTAAAGATTTTCCTTTCAATCCTTGTTTATCTAAACCAGTTTTTCTTTGGTACAGTAAGAAGAAAGAAAGGATTAGTATACTCAAAGATCTCTTTTTCCTTTTGATCACCAGTTCCTGCAGTTACCCAATCTAAGTCTTTCTTGATGAGATTTACTGGTAGGTTATTAAAACAGGTTGGAAGATAGGATGAATTTTAAAAATATATTTAGAAATTAAAAAAAAAAACAGTAGAATATACTCTTTCAGCTGTTAGTTGTCCTCACATCAGTATTAATCTCAGAATACTTTTGCTTAGATTTTTCCCTTCATTTTTAACTTCTAACAGAACAGTATTTAATGTCTCCATCTTAAGATGTTAACATCCAAGAAGTCTTTTTATTTCAGATTTTCACTTGGGTGTTCACTACACAAGTTAGGTTGCCTGAAGGTCATGCTGTGTGTTTTGAAACATTGTCTTTGTAGGTATCATTGAACTGTGTAGGATGTCACTGACAAGGTCTCACTGCAAGTAATTCCTATTTCCTTCTCATAGCTCCTGCTAGGATTTTGTTTTTTATTTTTATTTTTTTGGGGGAGGGTTGTTGTTGTTTGTTTGTTTGTTGTTTTTTTTCTTGCAAAATACACACAAAATGGCAGCATTAATTGCAGGACTGTGTATGTATTAGAATTACATGGATTAGTGTATGTTACTTCCATATCTGGCCTTGAAGTCTTCGTCTTTAAGTACCTGTGTAGATTGTTTTGTCACTTAGCTTACTACCACATACTTGATTTGACACAGATTACTTCTGGATTATTTTTTGTTTGGCCAAAGGATGAAGAGTGTTTTTATAATGAGATTCATATCTTAAAAT
Organism: Anseranas semipalmata; assembly: GCA_013399115.1. Taxonomy (NCBI): domain Eukaryota; kingdom Metazoa; phylum Chordata; class Aves; order Anseriformes; family Anseranatidae; genus Anseranas; species Anseranas semipalmata. The sequence continues at coordinate 398,336 of VXAA01001622.1, forward strand.
AGTTAAGGATGGAAATCTGTTGAATTGGAAAAATTTGTAAAAGTTGCACAGTAAGGGATGACAGTCGGAAAAAACTGTGTACGTTGCACAAGTTTATTGTATGCAATACGGCATACTCTATGGTCCTTCTGTATCAAAATTTCTCTCAAAATTACTGGTTACTTAATTTTTAGGTACAAACAGTTGCTGAATTACACCTTTGTGCCTGAAATGTGAGAATCAATATATGAAATAAATTTCTAGATACTGTGAAAGCAAAGTGACAGTGATGAAAAAATCTAGTCCTCAGTGAGATTGTCACCATCAATTTAAACTGAATGTTATTCTTTGTAAAACCATAACAAACTACTAAATGCTTTTGTGAGTATGGCCAAGGATACCTGTTACCTTTCTGTAAACCTCTTTAGTATAGAATCATAGAATGGTTTGGGTTGGAAGGGACCCTTAAGGATCATCTAGTTCCAGCCCTCCTGCCATGGGCAGGGAATACTGAAATATTTCAATACTGAAATATTTTTCCTGCTAGGTTTCCCTTAAAAAGAAATTGCTGCATTATAAATGCTGTACTGTAAAATTAATTCCTATATTACATATGTTTTGAAATTGTTCTGTATAAAACAGCTGTTAAATATTTATCATTCCATCAAAGTAGAACACTGAAAATATAAGTGACAAGATTCATAGATGAAGCAATAACTTCTTATACCAGCTAAATATAACAGTTTTTGGCTGACATGCATAAAACTAAGGCTCTGAAATAGAATACAAAATTAGGTGGGCCAGTGACTAATCTAGTATATTTGTTTTAAGTTGACTTTTCAGTGGCAGCACTGTTCTGTTCATGATGAGATAAGAGATCACAATGTCTAGACTCCTATGTTCTTTCCAGTTTGTTTAACAAAAACTGAATTAGGCTGTTTTTTTTTTTTCTTCCATTGAACATTTCTTTCACATCTTGGCATTCTTTTTGTTCATCAGGAGAATAATTCTCACCTCTCTCTGTGTGACTCTCTTAGTTACACAACGAATGTGCTCCCAGCAGATGTTACAGAAAGTCCTTCATCCTTAAACTCATGCAGTATGCAACTACATTAGATCCTCTCTTTTCAGAGAGTCAGTAAGCACTCTGTTGTATTGCTCAAGTTCTGCAAGTGTGAGGGGATTCTTTTAGCAAATGAAATGTAATTTGTTATGGGGCTGTACTTTTAGGTAAGATCACTTATTTCCTGGTTATTTTTGTCTGTAATTCTTAAATACTGGTGAAAGAAATTTAGAAAGTTCCAGTAATCTTAAATCTTGCATTTTGTAAATACAGTGGTAAGCAGTGGAATAAATCAAAACTAAAAGCACAGCTTTTTAAATAACAAAAGGATGAACAGTTTGAACAAGTGGATTTTTCCATTACTGGAAGATAATTAATCACATGAGATTCTCGCTAGAAGACATGCTGTAGTTTACCAGGAGCAAAAATTGTGCAGTAAAAATTTATTGCTGACATGATTCTGAAGATATGGCTCGTTATGACTTTTGTTGTGCTTTTCTGGCATTAAAATCTGAAACTGATACAATAGGGATGGTAAGTTTTTTAATCTCCTCCAGGCCTTTCTGATTTGAGGCCATTATATTCATTCTGATGTGTGTGGAGATAGACAAGGTTAAAAGTGTGCATAGTTGTTTGAAGACTAATGTGAGATTTTACTGCTAATGTATATTGACTCTCATTCAAGTATTAATAGATGAGTTTAATTTTTTCTCCAGTAACATTTTGTATTTTTCCAATTACAGATCAAGCAGGAGATCTTTTCTCCTAAAGTGGGAAACTAAATAATGTGAATATTCCTGAATGTAGATATCCTTAGTAATCTGGATCATGTCCTTAATATGTAAAAGTAGAGTCAACTTTTTTTACAAAGGACTTATGCCTAATGTGTAGATCTTCAGCTTAGGATGGTGAGATGTGGAGTCATGCCCCTTTGGGGGCAGAAAAAAGCTTTCTTACCCTATATCCTACCTCAGAGAGAATAGCACAGGTGCGTGCATGCACATACGTAGACTTGCAGTTTGGGCATGAGTGATTCTTCAATTCCTTATTAATCTCCACTTAGGATTCTAGGTCTTAATTCCCACAGACTAGTTTTCTCAGACTTTCTCAAAACAAAGGGACATTATAGCAACAGCAGTGCTTTTTCCGTTGTACTGTAGTCATAGGCAGACACTGCTCTTAGGGCTTTAAAAGCACTGTTCGGTGCATTCACAAGATAGCCTTGGAGAACTTCAGAGGCTGTCTTGTGCTCTGAAATCTGACCTTTTAGTTGTAGTTGATTGGATGGCAATCATATCTGCTCTGTAGGCTCGCCTCAGGGTTGCCTTCAAACAGAAGGCATATGCTTTGGTATTGCACATGTTTTATAACAGCATACAGTGAAGTGATTTTCTTAACATTATGTGACAGGACAGTTGCAAAGCAGGCAGTAGAACAGCTTTGACTTCTAGTCTGGTGTTTAATTCGCCAAAATGTAGTGTCATGGCACCAAGCTCAGAGTTCATCTTACAGAAATCAAAGTGGAAGATGCCTTTCCCACTCACCCGTTAATGGATTGTATTAAATACTTCTCTGCAGTGTGTTATTTCTAAAGCTGCCATGGGGAGAGGAAAATTGGGAGATAGCTAGGATTTTAGTATTAAACTTCAAACTATTAAATGGTGGTATAAAGATGTGCAAGTAGCCCTTAGACATGGGCTTGTAGGAACCAACAATGTTAATGTCAGGTAGAGAGGGGAAACTGTTGGGGCAGTGCTGAAGGTGGTAGATGTGTACCGTATCACAGGATAAGCAAGCAGCTGCATGTCACAAAATGTAGCTGCATCTGACTTCCTAACCCCATCAATTCCATTCACTGTCTGTGTATTCAACTTAGAGCATGATTTTATGGGGAAAAAAAAGAAGTGACAGGATAATCTGTATTTTTAATGCATGTCAGCATACTAGTTTCTCAATTTAGCTTCCAAAATTGAGAATATAGAAATTAAGTTATTTATATAGTGAATGTTATTCTTTGTTGCATCATAGAAATTCAGGTGACTAATACAGAAAGTCACTATGATGAGCATTAGAAATAAATATACCATTAATGGAAAATGATTTTGTTCCAGCTGTCTAAAATTTCAGGGAAAATATTCTGTAGTGCTTCAGCTTTCAGAAGATACAGACATTTGACATTGATACAAGTGTGTAATAGCTGCTTTTAAAGTGACAAAATGTAATACAGACTATAGAATACTTTCTTCTTCCACCTAATTCTGTTCACATTTTATGTGAGCTTGTTCACTCCAACACTGCAGCCAGAGAGCAGCCACTCATGTCCAAATGAGCTTTCATCTGTCACTCAATTAACAAATCCTCACACCTGCTAAAAGCTTAAAGTGCTGTAACCTGAGTTAACCCCTAAAGGCTATTCTTTAATGTAATTGAGTTCCACAGTCCAGATTTGCTTCTGAAACTTTATCCACTTTGCTGTGCTACCTTACCATATCTCTTTAAGTTTTGCAATTAAAGTTACTCCATATACTGAATGCTTCTTAAAACCTCCTTTCCATGTGAAGTCCTAGAGAGGGATTTCAGCTTTAGATTTAAATTGAAAAAAAAAAAAAAAAACCTGTGGGGAAAAAATCCCCATGGACTAGTTCAGTCTGTTGTGGAATTGAGAAACATCTTTGCCACTTTTTTTGCGTTTTACTACTAATGACAGCCAAGACAACTAACAACTCAAAAGGACATGGGAAACACTGAAGTTGAAAATGATGTCTTTGTGAGTTAAAATCAGAACTGAACTCCAGTGTATAAGGAAGTACTGGTTATTTAGTGCTATTTGAAATTGTTATATGAGTACAGCTTACAATATGACATTAGAGTATAGTTCTACAGAAAGAACAGAAGCAGGGTTTTTTTTTTTTCTTCCTCGGGCATCTACTATATCTAGGAGCTTATTGTGCCTTTTTTTTTTTTTTTTAAACTTGTTCATGCTGTGTAGTTGTTGGTGCAGCAGACACAGTATATGATTTTGATCTGTACCAGGAGCACAGTGGAAGAGGGAAGAAAATAAATGTCACTCTGTATATACATACTGAGGAAATGTTAAGGTAACTGTCTTCAGTAATATAAAGAGAGGTATAAAGATGTCAGGGAACATCTTTACAATTATTGAGGAAAGTACTACATTTGATGAGGCAGCATGAGACTTCAGTCCTGAGGTTGCACTCATCTCCATGCACCAGCTGGATGCACCGCAATTCATGAGGGATTCATTGTTGTCTAACCTTGAAAAAGCAGCTTAACATGCAGCTAGCACCTCCGCAAGAGTCAATCCATACTGACAGTGTTCATGCTTGGGGAGACTCTGCTGACATACCCCAGGAGTGTCCTGAATCCACTTAATGTCAGTACAGATACTAAATTCAGCCTGTAGCATAACCTGAGCATAAGAAGGAGAAGTGAAGACTGTGTTATTTTCTAAATAAATTTTAAATACTTTTACAACTTAGATATTCATTAGGCTAAAGTATTTGGAAGTAGGGGATTATACTCACATTTTGTCCTGAAATAAGTCATGTTGTGAATATTATTTTTAAAGTTAATGTTAACACAAGGACAGTATTGTGCTGTAGGGATACAGCAACCATGCTGCTGTTAGCACTTGCTGTTTGCTGACTAGCACTTCAAGCAAAGAGTTTGTCCATCGGCAGTCCACCTCAGACGTGAACTTCTCTCCATGTAGCTACGTGACAGGCCATAGAGTCCCTCTTAAAGCTGATTGCCTTTAGGAGTTTCAAGAGAAGAGGAGTTACCAGCTTCTCTTCTCATTTTCTGTTCTTGTTTTCTTGCTGTTTATCGACATGTAATCTTGGAGCTCTCTGTAAGACAAAATTGTCCGTCTTGTGTGCAAGAATAACACTTCTACCCACAGTTTCCTCTGTGCCCTTTCACCCACACTGTGTGCAGTCTGCTGATGGCATGTGTTTTCGTAGTTATCCTCCCTCACAAAGCTTATCTTCAGCCAGATTTTGATCTCTCTAACAGTTTCCCTCACATTTGCATATACATGGGTCGGTGTAGTGAAGACTGTCAGTTGTACATGCAGATAAGCTGATTTAGATGTTTGCTCTAGTGTTCAAGGAAATCTCAAGCAAACACAAAGCTTGTTTGGAATACTAGCAAAAATAGAGTTTTCCTTAGGCATAGTGTTAGTATTATTAGTTTTGTGAGGATATTGAGAATTTTACCATTAGAAATTACCTTCTAAAGCCTCATTCCAAAATAAATTCAGGGAATACTATCTTGAATGTAAATCTACTTCATGCAGGTGGAAAAGTTTGATTCTCTTTATTTCTTTTTTCCAAACCCTAGCTTTTGTCAGGAGTGATAAGCCAAAACTCTTCAGGGGACTGCAAATCAAGGTGAGTAGCAACCTAAGTTTTTTGTTGTTTGGGGTGCAGGGAGGAGGGATGTATATTAAAAAGAATTAAACTTAGTGGAAACAGACCTTCTGTGGATTGTTCCTTGTTTGCTGATCAAATAGTCCTTCAGGAAAGGACATATATTTGCATTGCCAGTATAAATCTTTACAAGTTTCTGCTGCTAACACTAATTGGGTTATTGCTAAGTAACTGGTACCAATTCTTTGGTGTTAGTGGGGCTTTTTAGGGGTTGTTTGTTGTTTGTTTAAATCCAAGAAAAAGTATGCTGGAACCCTTAAGTAAAAACAGATGTTAAAAGAATGGGAGGAATGCTTGCATTCTGACCTGATTCTGTGGGTATCTTGTGTTTATTCGAGCTTATTCTGCCATACTTTCAATTCCTTTTTCCTCATTTTCTAATGGAGCTGCCATTTCCATACATTCAGAGATTCTTATTTTTTTCCCCTTCCTCTCAGGTCTTCCTCAGTCTGTTTTGATTCTGTTTTTCCTTAGTCTTCAAACATCCAGCTTTATAGAACTGCGTGTACTGAATGGTGTTTCTTATGACTTGTATATAGGCAAAACTGCATAAGCTGCACTGCCTTAAGCTCAAGCAATTCTTTGATTTGAAGATCTAGCATAAAACTTCCTCTTAAAATCCTTTGTGAACTTCCAGCGTACTTCACAGATACACGTCTTGATTCTCACATCTTTGTGCTCCCATCTCTATTCACCAAATGGCACCATCTGGAGTTGCTTCATAGCTATGCATGGCTGCAATAAGTGATTTGTCTTCTCAGCAGCAGATTCCATCTAAAACAGATTTCCTCTGTCTGTCTCATGTATTCATGTCTCTGTGTGTCCTCCAATTTCTTTCAAACGCATTCTCTCCTTCTGCATGTCTGAATGTTTCATTTTTATTTTAAACTTTGTAGCTGTATTGAACATCAAAGCGGTCCTAGCTTACAATTGGTATGGAGCACTGTCACGAAAAAAAACTTGTACAAATGGATCTGGTATTTATTTTACAAGACTTTTGGACTTCTTGATTAGAGATGCTGCTAGCTCCATTAAGTGAAACCAACTAGGCTAGCTCAGTAGTAGGGTAACATAAAATATTCCTAGTGAGCTCCTGTTTTCTATAAACTTAAATGGCTAGATCCTTCCAGTACTGTTAAAAGCTTTTATTTACATTACATATTTGGGCACTCAGTTTTCAGAAGTATTGAAGTATTCTGTTACCAGCAAAGCCTAGTAGGCACAAATATAACACAGTAATAGTCAAGAATGTAATTACATGAGAAATTGGTAGTAGAACATTGCACTGTTAAATTGACCAGAAAATTCTAAAGCGGATAAAAAAAAAATCTATTGATTAGATGAGAAGAATCATTCAGCTGCTTGATTCAAAAATCAAAATTCAGTAACTTAAAACAGTTGAAGTAGAAGACCTTCTTTCAACGCAAGCTTTATGGCATTGTCTCCCTGCATATGCATTAGCTTGTGTAGTGGGCCAAGGTGAACAAGAAGTAGATGTTTCCGATACATACACACATCTCTTTTTTGACTTGTTCGTCCACTGTCCTCTCTTTGACATTAAATGCAAGTCAGAAGTCTGAACTGAAGCTGGTTTTTACCCCTTTTATTTAAGGTAAGTAACTCTGCTCCAGATCTTAGGATAAGCATTTACTGCTCTTAAACAAACGTGTTTGAATTTCCTGTGGAATGAGGCCTGTTGGTCCCTTATGCTACCTTCTCATCTCTTACCCTTATGCCTGAGAACCAGGCAATAAAGCATCTACTCCATAGCTGCAAACACTAGCTAACTGCTGTCAGTGGAATATACAGCCTGCAGCATCTCTCTGTCATTAAAGCTTTAATATGGGTGTCTTCCCTCTCACTTATTCTTCCTTTGCATACACACAGATTTTACCTTTGAACATCTACTTCCTCAAATTTGGACAAGGGAGAGGTAACAGCAGCATGGGAGAGAACAAGCAAAAAGATCTCATAAGCTTAATTTCATTTATATAGATCTGTTTTCTTCAAGAAAAGTAGAATACACTTTTGGTAAACACTCCAGTAATGAAATTCATAAATGCAGAACAAAATACAGGGCACTGAAATATTTCTAGCATTAACTAAGCATTGTCAGGAACAACCAAGCTTAAGTCTGGGTTCCTTTTTCTTTTCTTAAACTTAAAAAAAAGCCTAAGCTTAGGTTGATTTCCTAGCATAAATTATCTTGCTTAAATTTGCCCAGAATACTCTGATTTCATTTAGTGCTCTGTTTTGTAAGCATTCATACTCATGATGTTAGTCTTTGTACTTTTCTCTATTCTTGATTTGATATCTTTAACTGATTTAAATAAACTGGGGAGGGATTTAAAATGGAGAGTGCATTTCCCAGCCCAGGGTAACTGACTGATTTCTTTCTGCAGTATGTGCGTGGCTCTGACCCTGTACTAAAGCTGCTGGACGACAGTGGGAACATTGCAGAAGAACTGAGCATCCTCAAGTGGAATACAGATAGCGTGGAAGAGTTTCTAAGTGAAAAATTAGAACGTCTATAAATCACTGCTTTCATTCCTGTTCCCTTTTCATGTTTTCTCATGGTAATCATCTCAGATGAAGTGTGTTACAATTGAAAAAACATTCCAGCTTCTATGTTAATTTGAAAATATCTATTGTGCTGTACTAAACATCTTGTAATTAGAAGGGGAAGCTTCAGCACACATCTGACAAGTTGACAAACAAAATAGCTTGTCTTAATATATTTCAGTTCTTAGTGCATTTGTCACTAACAAAATGCTTTGTTTCAAACTTAATTATGCAAATATCAGTTTGTTATAATTGGACCTGTTTTTACAAACACTCTTAAAACTTAAGAGCTTCAAATAATTGAAATGGTTACCATGCTTTTTGTGTGCTGCTTTGTAAAGATGTCAGAACCAAATGCAATGTAATATCTCCCAAAGAAACCTGACTGCTAATGCCCTCTTCTTTTTTGTATTTGAAATGTCCTTTTTATAGAAGCATTGTTTACAATGAATATCTAGTTCACAGGTTTTGAAGCTGATGGAGGAACTCATGTTCTGGCACTGTGAAACATTTAGTAAGCACACTTTAGTGAAGACTACATAGAAAACCTCTGAGGTATATGCAAGTCAGATGTCAGGTGTGCTTTACATTAAGTGTTTTGCTTCAGAAAACATGAGATAGAAGGAAAGGTTTTTCAAGACTTGTAACTTTCACAAGTTTATTGGAAGTCTCTATCAAATGAATTTATAAACTGTTCTTTTAAAATATGTTTTTCTTTCTCATTTCAAACTTATGTGAACAGGGACTATAGATAGTATGTATGTTAGTAACTCAAATCTATTATGACTTGTCAGTTTTTTTCCCACTTAGAGTGAATAAACATGGCGAGCAAGAATAATGTGTTTTTTTCTGAAGTTTAATTAGCAAATAAATCTTTCCTTTAACTACTTCATGCCCACCAGTTTTTGGTTGGATGGATGTTGTCCTATAGCCTGAATTGGTACTCAGTTTTTCACTTCGTATATAACTTTGTATTTCAAGAGATTTCTTTTCTTTACAGTTTACAGATTTTATTCCCAACTTTTGAGAAGTCATCAGCTTCATAGCAGAACCAGAACAATAACCTTGAGACCGAGACCACACTAAATATCAGAAGTAGAAGCTCTAAGGGGGATTCTTTAGACCTAGCCTTCTGAGTTTTTGTTCCCTGAAATATTTTTTATAAACTTTTAGAAGAATGAGGATAACATCATGACCAAGGCGTACACACCTTCTATCTTCCACTCTATCTATGCCTTTCACTCCTATCCTTATAAAAGACACTGCTCATCTCCCAGATGTGTGGGACGGCTACAACAGGGGTCACTGCTGTCTCAGCAAAAACAGACTACACAAAAAGCACAAATCTTTGCAGCTGGTGCTAACTTACAGGTCATAACATGGATTCATTCTTGGGACATGTGATATTCTAGTTAGCATCTGAGCTGCAGCCAAAACATGCGGCATGACAATGCTGTAGGTTGGTAGTAAAAATGTGCTGCCATCCACTGGTCTTTTAATATAATGACTGTATCCCACACTTCTCGTTCCTGTGTTTGCCAACAAGGAATTTTCGTTTCTGCACCAGGATCATCTTTACATTCATACTGTCCTTGCTTTATTCTTTCTCATTCTATCCTTTAGATGATACTCAGGTCCCTGGCTCTACAGACAAGCACTAAAAACATCTAACAGTGTGGCAAAAATGAGCTGGACTTTGTGCCAAAAGAGGAAGATGGAGTGGGGAATCATTTATTTTGGAAATTCTTAAGTTTCTGTTTATCACTGTGGGTTGTTTGATCCAGGCAGCAGCTGTTAAAATTCAAAAAGCTCAAAAGGTTATTTTGGCTTGTGGCAATTAACTACATAGAATACAAGGTTTAAAGCTCCCATTTAAAAAGGAAGTGATTCATTTTTAGAGTCATAAGCATCCAGTACTTCATGAAAGGCATTCACTCAGCATTGTGTAAGAATGATTTAGTCATATAATGCTCTTATTGTGCCAAATCTCGAGAGAATTAATGAAAGGAAGAATAAAAGCAGCAAGCGCACATGACTGAGTTAAAATAAAGTGTCCATCTACCCCTCCTATCATTTTAGGAAGGAAGCAAGACAACTGATCTTGCAGGAGATATCAGCACTTTAAAAAAAGTGTTGTACATTCCATTTTGTGCATAGATATGGTAATGTAGATGAATTTGAAGCTTAGCATACAAGCTTCTTGAAGGGGTTTCCTGGGTACCTGCTTCATGTAGCTTCATCATAAGTTCCTGCAATGTGAACCTGAACAGCAGACCATAACTGGTTTCAGTTTTAAAGGAAACCTTCCAACAGACATTAAAACCATTCAACTCAGTCTGTTTTACTATTTCATCACACAGATAGAAAAAGAATACGTAGCCAACCTGATGAATAGCACACACAAAAACGTATTTGTGTTCAGAAACCCAAGCCCCCTTTGAGAATCACTTTTTGTTGAACCTGAGTTTTCAGAAGCAAAGTAAATGTTCTGTTGTTCTTCAGCCAAGGAGATTAGACCAAAACAACAACAGTAAAACCTTTATCGTCACTGTGCTTCACTAGTATGGAAGTTGGATTTTTAGAGATGAATCAGAACCTCTCTACTTTCTATCTGTTAAGACAAACAGGCTCCAGTCTAACTTCAGAGAGTTTCAAGAGTGCATAGGAAGCAACAATCATCATTCGCTTGTTCTTGTGGTAAGTACAAGCAAGGTTAGACAAAGCACAAAATTTTATTTGCTAGAGTTGCTTTGACCACTTGACGAAGGAAGTGGACTTCAAAATTTGTCAAGTGTGCCTGAGAAGGATCCATCAAATGCTAAGATGCAGAACATTTAGAGAATATTTATATCAAAAGCAGCTAAAGGAAACTGTCTTCTGCATTTCTATGTGTTTTTCCTAGAGCTGTTAACCGTTAAGGCCCAACTCAATTATCTTGAACCAAATTTGCTGTCATTTCTAAGAAGAACAGCCTAAGGGACAAGATAGCCAAGGAGACAAAGAACAGACAGCCCCACTGGTATGTTACATTATTGAACAGCTGTGGTTCAGAACAGCAGCTTCTCTCCCAAGTGTGCTCTTATAAAAAGTCTAAGCAGAGGATAGCTGGAGAATATTTACAGTATTTTTTTCCTTATCACTTGTAAAGGAAGTACAGAATGAAATACGTTATTAAATTACTCACCTAGTGAGCTTAGACAGGAGACAAACTACAGAAGCTGAGTCTATTGCATTTGTTGATTTAAACAGGAACCTTGGCACTAGGTGAACATGGACTGGCTCAAAGAGTTCCTGGGTATCTCAGTTATGTTTTGAAATGGATTCCTGATGCTGAAAGAGGCCTATCGGTTTTGTTGCTGTTCAAGAAGCAAGGTATTCAACTACGTGTTTCAGTTGCACCTTCGTACACTGAAAGCCTTAACTAAAGCAGCACTTGTGTCCACTAACATACAGATTAAACAAGACTTCTAAACACTGAGAAGTGGAATACATCTCTGTTTCCCACTGCTAAGCAACCAAGATCAAGAGTTGACCATGATTTCCCCTTGCATCAAGCAGGCACTTCTATTGAGTCATAGTTCATTTTGCCTGCTATCATGCTGTGTTGTCAAGCACATTTCTTTCAAAGCACTTCCAGCAATGCACAGCAGTCCCAGATGACCTCACCACTTCTACCAGTCCAAAGCTGTATTAATGACACATTAATCGTGCTTCTTTGAAAGTTTCTAGTAGTAGTATTTTATCCTGACAAGTCTTCAGAGGCTGTATATTCCTAATATAGTTTAAACATTCTGTAGAAAGGGAATTGATCCTGATGCACAGGAGTTCACATAGAGTTGCAGAGAGCTGCCAGGATAAGCACTTTGGTGAATGTGATGAGTTTGAGTAGGTCTGTACCACATGAAAGATAGATAAGAGCACATGCAATTCTGTCTCAGGATGTTTTAGTCTGACTTCCTCCAAACAAATAAAGCAAGTGAAGACATGCTGGTATCAGCATCCCTACAAACTATAAATACTATGAAGGGATCTTAGACAACATGTGAGAGGTGCCAAGCCCATATAATGCAGGTGTAAACCACATCTTTGCTATAGCACACTGCAGTTGTGCCTTCAGTGCTGTTTTTTGTCTCTCTGAGTGTCACCTGCTCACTGCTTTCAGACTGAAATTATGGTCACGTCACTTGACTAGACAAAGTTGTGTCCTTATCCATCTTTGGAATGCAAAGAGACTCTTTGCTCTGAACATCTCCCAGAAGTGACAGAAAAGATACAAACATTTTATGTTATAAAATGGAGAGGAGGGGTAAATAATTTCATAGGAACATTTAATAGTCAGTGTTATGTATTTAGGAGGAACAAGGACATGAACCGAAGGCAGCATGACAGTAATAACTGAGCAGGAATTTGAATAAGAATGAAGTTAATAAAAAGCAATGCATACTACAAACCTATGAAATGTCATCATCTTTTCTCATAAATAACTCAGGCTTTCTATTTCTTTAGTCATGCTAAAGAAAGGTAGTTGTATATTCACGTGCCAGACAAAATACATTCACAAAAAAATATATATATAAGGGTTTAAAACCAAGCTAGCAGAATCAAACTCCAGAGACTGGGATACTTCTACTTTGTCTTCATTTTAAGCACCTGATTTCCTCAGCAGCAGCGGGGAAGCAATTACTCTAGTGAGACAATTGAGCACAGTATGAGAGTTTCTTAGTTCTCGGTATTCTTCCCAAGATTTTACTCTGGTGAAATCCCAATATAAATCAATCTGGGTGGCATGGGAAGGAGTAAATCAATCTTACAGTAAAACCACAAATTCATCTAAGAATATATTTGCTAGTTTCTGTATAATAGAAGCACTCGGGAGAGGCTGTGCTGGCATTTGATATATAGGAATAACTAGATAATCGATTTACAGTGCAGAAGTCTTACCATTTCCAAAATAATTCACTAGAGCAGCTTCAAGTTTTTCCTTAAAAGTACTTCTAGATGCATCCCTCAGTAAGTTTAATACCATTATTTGCAAGTTTTCTATCCTGAAAAGACACTAGAAGATGTTCACTTGATAATGACCTTTTAAGGTTGGATTTAATTTGGTTAGCCTTTTAGGTTTTAGGTTTGGTTAGCTTTTAGGAGCCTTTCTGACTCCCCTGCTAAGTTTAAAGGGAGACTTGTAGGACAGCACATCATTTAGTAATTGAGAACTAGTGCGCAGCCAGGTGGTTAAGAGATCATGATGTTTTTCTGTACTTTGGGCCAGGCCATGGTTAGGAGGGCGATTCGCATTTTAGTATAGTCCAATTCTTTTTAATCCAGTATTAACTTCAGGCAGTTATTTCAGTGGAACGATGGCCCAAACCACTGACTAAAGCATTCAGCCCTGACATATGGGCAGAGAAAAATTTCCACTTTTCACTGTTGTAGAATTTACGTAATTTCAAGGCAAAGCATTTATCAAATCTGTCGCTAGGCAACAGTCCTTGACTAGGCTGTAAATTCCATGGACAAACAGATTTTTGGGGCACAAGGATAAACACAGAACAAGATAGTTAAGATAACTTTTTACTCTGCCTTTCCCAATGTGCAATGACCATTTTTCTCCAATATCCTCCAATATGTTAGCCTACCTGACCCAGATTCTGTAAAGCACTGATCTTCAGCGAGGAGAGGCCTTGAGAACAGACACCCCTTTAACTGGCAGCTTTTCGTGAAGCACCTCGGAGCCTTTGCGTTCACTCAGTGCCAGTAGGACCCGCTCTGCGGACTGTGTGACCTGTAATGCTGCCAGCTTGTTTTCCCCCTCCTCAGTCTAGCAGAGCACAGCTGTAACAACGTGACAAACCACGGTTTCCCTATAATCCGGTGAGGAAGCAGTCACACTCACCTATTCCACCCCAAGTCAGTCATACGTGCCCCAGCGTAAGCAGCCACGACCCCAGAGCAGAGCCTCACTAACGCCTTCACCAGATCACCTGCACCAGTCCAAGCATCTGGGTTCATGACTTCTCACCGCCAAACTCCGCTGCTCCCCACACCACACGCATACCCTGGAGCTCGGCCTTGCTTCCCCCATGCTGCACCCCGCCCCTGTGGAGAGTCCCTGCCCGCCGCAAGGGCCAGGGGCCCGGCCAGCACCACCGAGGTCTTTCCTCAAGGTCACTGAGGGGGCTGTAACAAAGATCCAAAGTCTGATTTTCAGTGCGGGGTGGGACAGGCAGATGTGTGCCACTGTCTGCGAGACAGCCCCGGTAACATCTCCGTCTTGGCCTGGACGCAGCAACCAGCACCTGCAGCAACCCTTTCGAGCAGGCCTGCGCTTACACCCGCGCCAGCTACACCTGAGGCTGGGGTTTGAGCAGCCAATCTCTATGTACAGAAAATACAAATCAAATCAGAGCTTTTACTTCTCTATCTTGGGTGCAAAGATTTGGGATTTCCTGAAGAAAACTACAGCCCTGGAACAGATCAGCCTGTGCCAAGAAATAAACCTTACGGATCATTTTTGCATCACTAGAACAAAAGGCAGATCCTGCCGTCAGACAGAGCAAGTACTGCTGTGAAACAAATATCAAAGGACATCTGACACCCATGACTCCCAGGTGCATGTACACACAAACAGAGGAACGTCAGCCCCAGGTGTCTCCGCACCCTGCCAAGAGCCACCAGGGGGTGGCTGCCTGCCACTGCTGCCTGCACGACTGACCGCCACCACGGGCACCAAGGCACCACACAGCGACTGACGCCAAGCTGGCACTAAGGCATTTTCCTGCGGTGATCTGAGAGGCAGGATCGCATAAGGAAGCGGGTGTAAGACTAGGTTTTCCATACCTTTTCTTATTTAAAAGAAATGCAGCAACAAAGCAAGCCTAAAGCGATGTTCGGTTTGCTTGTCCTAAGCTTCAGAGCTCTGTACAACTTCAGTCCTAGCCAGCTACAGCCTCCCTGTACTCACCCTTTTCCTAGTTTACCGACGGATTCCTCACCACTTAATTATTTTATTTATCATCATTTATCATTGTAACAGCTGGGGATTGCCATAAATTACTTCTGTGAAAGTGAAACTCACCCTTTAGTCTAAGACAAGCATTGCTGTCGTTCATCATCTGTGCACGTACAAGCACCAGAAAGCCACAAAGTTTAATAATGTTGGAAGCATTTGTTCCCCCATTTCTTGCATTTTCTGGGACTGGGCACCCACAGGGTCCTGCTTGGGATGGCAGCATGGTGACCAGGACTGACCCTGCCACCCCCTGCTTGTCACACACAGGCAGCGCTGTGACTCTGCCAGCACTCTCCTCCTCACAGATTTTGTGAGCCTGGGTTTGTTTGTTTTTAAATTAAGATACAGGTAATCATATCCCTCCTTCTTAGCAGATAATTATTCAAGTGTACTCAAAAGGGACATCTCTTTACATACTGTGAACCTGTATTCAATGAGAAATTTTACCCCAGTTTCATTTTATATCTTCGATTACAAAATCAGACTGAAGTGGTATTTTATCATTAATTCACCCCAAGCTGAGCGCATTAACCATCTAAACCAGGGGCAGAGAAAAGGGCCATTTGGACCATGAAGACCACACATGCATGGGAGTTACCACATCTTCACTGAGCTGCATGACTCTTTCACAGGTTACTTGCCATAAGGACAGAGTTAGCGTATAAACTCTGTGTTGAAGAAGTCTACAGAAACAGACACTGAAAAACTCTCTGGATTAATTTCTGTGGCAGGGTTTTCATGTGATCTAAAGTTCACCAGCCAGGTAAGAATTTCTGTCATTAGCACGAAGCAAGACAACGGTAGCCATGTTTGACCACTCAAGGCATACTGCCTTCTGTAAGAGGAATTTTTCACTAAAAAATGAACTATGAAAAAATGAAAAATGAAAATATGAAAAATGCCTGATGAACACCCAGCCCAGGAGCCACTATGGAGATGCTGGATGTATCCTATAGATAGAAATGTGCACATATGAATGGCCCTGCAGTAAATCATCTGAGAGACAAATTGCCTGTTACTGACTTCCTCTTGTTCAGGCATTGAGCAACATCTGAAAACCTCACGCCTAAGGAGGAAAAGCCTTCCGAGGGGCAGAGACTGTCAGATCATCTCCAACAGGTCTTCTGTTATAGGAGCACAGAATGAGGATGCTGGCATTTTAAGTGTTTTTTAAAGCATGTTAGTTATGGTAATTGCCTGTCTCTGAGGAGAATGGAGGCTGTTTGCCTATGTGTTAAATGCCAGTACTTCTGAGACAAGCAAAAGTTGTCTTAAAGTAGTATTTCAAGAATGACTTGAAAACTCAGGTAAAGCCTTCACCCAAGCTCAGAGAGTTGTCGGACTTTCTGAAAAGAGTTTTCACTGCTCTTTGGTGCCATGCACCACCCCTGTCTGCATCAGTTGTGCAGTCCAAGTCTGCTCTTCCTATGAGCACAGTCATTTGACAGAGAATAGTGCTCAATCCCTACAGATAAACATTTAAGGGTGGACCCCCTTGTCACCAATGTTCATGAACCTGTGTGGTTTTTTAAATTATAGTTAGCACATTCGTTACACTGATTTTTACTGCAAAATTGTTATGATGGCAAACAACTACAGTAATTGCCATTGAGACAGAATCAGCATTTGGCAGCAGTGCCACAGAGTGGTCTAACATAATAGACAGTTCTCCACCTTTTTTTATCAAATGGTTATGCTGGAAAGCAGCTAGCATCTGACTCCATCCAGCAAAGACCTTACTAATACACATAATCTAAATGTACAAACAAGCCCACTCATATAAACACATTTAAGAGCTTTGGTGGACTTGGACTTTTAAGTATGCTATACCCTGCAAGTACAAAGAACAGAGACATCAGCATTTTTTAAAACTAGAGCAAGTAAAGGTTAGATTCAAAATATGCAGGATTTTTCATAAGCTGACAGCAGTTCCATGGAGCAGAGAAGCTAATGCCAGTGGCTCTGGTCCTCTACAGCCAGAGAAGCAGTAGCCCAGATGGGTTTTTGGAACAGAAAGAGCATCTGGAAATGTCCAGTCTTGGAAGAGCTACAATCTATGAGAGTTTCATGTACATAGTGATCGAGTTCTCTGGGAGAATTAAATGAAACTACCTGCCAATCTGCTCAAAATTCAGCTGGCACCAAAGATTAAATACTTTTCTGATCAAACTTCACAATACTTTAAAAACATTAAGCTGCCAGTCTATCCCATCACACCCTATCCAGAAAGCTCACATTGAGCCAGACTCCTCTCATTTCAAAGTTTAACCAATTTCCTTATTTATTCCCTCAGCGATTCCAAGCCAGATTTAGCTGAGCCCTATTTACCTTTAAGCATGTCTTAAATTAATGGCAATTTAAAGAAAAGTATGCCATCCATAGACTTTCTGATAGGATAACACAGTTATTAAAGAGCTGAATGTTCCTCCCTTGTTAGTGCAGATTTCTCCAAGCCTCTCAGCATATTTGCAAACACGCTACCTAATGACCCAGGCTGGAAGGGGAACTGCAACCACAGAGTTTCTGCTGGACACTGTCAGGTGTGGTTTGGATTTTGGTTTTCTAATAATTCATTTCTCACAATGCATAGCCCTCCAACCTCTTACCTTCTTGCAGAATTTGAGCCTTTCTGGTAAGCTAGAGGGAGGAAGAATCTGCACTTCTAAGAAGCCATCTCCTGTGGCAAACAGAGCAGAGACTTCAGGCTCTGGTGGAGGCAGAACCCGCCCTTTGGTTCCTGTCGTTCCCAGCAGCAAACTCAAGTGCCACCAGCTGTGTGAGCTCAGCCAGTGCCACCTGGAAGCGCCTTAGGGCAGCCACGGTAACTTGGAGATCCTCACCTGATGCACACAGGTCACTGTATGCTGCTTTTGAGAGCAATACTCCTGTCTCTAAAAGTATCTTAATATTAACATCCGCAGAGCTAAAAAGGCTAGAAAGCTTTATATGGTTAAATTAATAGAAGAAGAAAAAAAAAAAAAACACCAAACCTATTGACACCAGCAGCTGTTCTGTTAGCACAGGGCAAATATGTGTGCTGTGATCCATCTCAGACCCTGTCTACTTCTGTGTTCCTGGAGTGGCTGCCAGACCTTCTCGCAACTGTTGCTAAACAGGTTTATGTTAACAGACTGTCCAAGAACCAAAGCAACAGAGTAAAATGAAAGTTTGAGGAAATGAAAAAGTAACGCCAATGCCTTCTTTCAAGACAGTAAGTGAGAAAGAACTCAATCTGAAGTATTTTTTACCCTCTTGCTATTTATACTAAATGTGAACACAGCCCTTGAAATCTCATCTCTGAACCAGCTTGTACAGGAATAAGGCACAAGCCATTAGGAAACAGTAGGCTCAGTGACCACATCACTAAGACAATCTGGATGAATTATTCCCCCATTTCTGTTTCTGTGCTGCAGTTTCTTCTAGGTAAACAAATACAATGCTGCTCACCTTTGTAAAGGAAGTTTATGACCAGCAAATATGGAGGCATTAGACTGAAAATCATGAATAGTTTCTCTGCAGGAGGAACAGGGTTAGAAATCTAGAAACTCTCCTGGATGCTTAGTATTCTTAATGCAGATAGTAATGCTATTTCCACTGGATAATGCGTAAGAGATAATGTGGCAAATGTGAAATTAAGTGTCAGTGGCATTGGGGTTTCCCTTTTCCAAAGGTGAATAAAATATAACTCCCTAAAATCTCCAAAAAGGGGATTTCAACATTTCAAAAACTTATGTAAAAAACCCTATTTTTAAGATTTCTGATATATATATCAACATCACTGTTGAGTATCAAGAATTAAAAGCAATCTAAGTCAGAGAAATAAAACATGAAGATTTCTTTCTGGAAAGGCAGTTTTCAAATGTTTCTCCTTTCAAGTAAGCAATTTCCTAGCTCATTATTCCAGTTCTAGTACTTCTGCTTCTGCCTATAAATGTGTAGAGACATGTTAAGGCTTTAATTCATTTTGCAATTCTAAATAGCTTCCCTTAATCGTTCATGTCAAACACCTATTTCACATTTTTTAAAAATTTATAAAACAATTCCATGTTGTCAGGGGGAGAAAAATTCTTAGCATTAAGATTATTAACTGGATGCAAGCACCCCATGCTAATATGTTTGCTATCATTCACTTGTGGCAGGAAGCTATTTATAAGAGGCATTACATTCACACAGCAATTTACTGTCTGCATTCATGGTACATTTTCTTGCCATTCCCTCAGCTAAGATACAGAATTCATCAAGCTACCCAATTTGTTCGGAGGGGTTTCTTACTGCCAGATGCCACATCAAATGCTCCATGTCACTGAACAATGGTAAGGGCGCTAGCATAGAAGATGACTGAGGTCGTGTCTGTCAACTTGACGGATGTCTTTGCATTTTCCCCAAACACAAATCCGCATAGCTAAGTGAAACTAACAAGCTTGCAATGTACTGCCTTGTACTTCCATTAATAGTTGTGTAATTAATTGGGTTACAGCCCATTATACTGGAACATACACAACAAGGAATTCTACTTAAAAAGGAAATGGGTCAGGATTAGGCTGTAAGCCAAGTTTAGCAAGCATTTTCTGCACTTCATAAATTCTTTAGGTGAATGAAATGGAGCAAAAAAATAAAAAGGTTTCAAGTAGGTCTGGGATATAGAGGTTCAACTCCAGTCTCCCAAAACTCAGTAGAGCTTGACACTAAAGAAATATATACACTTGGTAGTCCATGGAAAATAAGGAAGTCTAATTCTGCAGCCCTTGTTTAGACAGCACTTGTAACCAGAGAGCTGGAAAGGCAATGACTAACTTTCCATCACCTCATATAGGGACAAACGTCATCTACTGACTCACATGGGAGTTTTTACACAAGATTCCAGGATTGGGCCTTATTTTATGGCTGACAGGGCTTTGATAACCCTATTCCTTTTCCCAGAAGTATTTCTTTGAGAGCAGATGACTACCTGACCCTGTAAAACACTTCGTAGAATTGGGATAAGAGAAGCCACAAAACACAGTATCATCAATTACTGATCCGACATTAAATGCTTTTGCACTAAGTTGCACAGCTGGGTAGAGACATTCCAGGAAATGCGAAAGATGGATTAAAGTGTACCAGGTTGCACTGCAGAGTTTCACAGGGCTTCAGTACCTTCAACTGACAGTTTCAGCCTCCATTCTGGGGGGAACTTAAACTCTGTTTCTCTTTATGATCAAGTATTTTTTGTTTCCAGGTGGAAGCGCAAAAGTAACTAATGGGACTCCTGCCAGAAATTTGACTCAGAGAAGTAATAAGATGTCTTTTGAATGGAACAGAACATTTGTTTCATAAGCCTTTCATATTTGTGGGCAGTCATGAGTGCTTTCCTGTGTACAACATCAAAATGGCAAATTCTTGGGGTTTTTGAAATGAAAAAAACAAGTACAAAACAATTTGTTGCTGTTCCCAAACAATCCTACAGTATTGCAGTACCTGGCTTAAACCCCAGCCCAAGATCTATTTCACAGAGTCAGTTTTTAAGCCCTCCTAGCTTTCAAGGTAGGATGAAGCAGTTCTGCTATTCTAATTGTCTGATGTTACTATGTGGACAGCTGTACTAAAATTCTTCACAGTAAATAATAGTTTTGATTTTGAAATCCCAGACAATGCGTTTCCACAGTAAAAAGACACAGACAGCATGACTCCTAACAGGTATCATATTTGTTTTTATATTTTCTGAATTGTAATATATTCTTGGTATGTTCTATCATTCAGAAAGCCCATGCCAGCTCCTTGTAAAATCTGAAGTCCCCACATCTTTACTGTACAAAATACAGGTGAGGCCAATCATGCCCAATTTGCGTTCATATGTCATTAAGTATAAACCCCTGGCTATGATGCTACATGCACGAGCACAGATCAAGCCTACCACAGCTAGACCACGAGTAAGCTACTAGACCAGTTCAGTCCTCACCAAAGCTGACAGGAGTCCTTTAATGTACAGCAAAACAAGCCCTAAACACAGTTTTCCTCTAGATTTGACCTAGAGATCTGTATACATGTAGGAGAGTATATCCTATGCTAGAGGAACTTTTTGTACTGTACACTGGGGGGAAGAAATTCGGCACTTGCTTATCTTGCTGATTGGTGCATGTGCCCCCTTGTTCTTCACTGGTCTGTACAAAAATCCACAAGAGATGTGCTCAGGCTTTCTTCCAATACTGCACTCTTTAGGAATTAGCAATTTCTGCCTTCTTGAGCTGCTTATTTATTTCTATGTATTTGAGTTTCTTTTGGGGGGAGTTTTCGGAAAGCCTTGTTGGTCACTTTCATACCAAGAGTCAGAGGTGGGAGTAAGCCAAGAAAGGAAGACAAGTAAAACAAAATATTATAAATTCAAAGCATTTCCATATTTAGTACCACCAGATATACAAGGGAAAAAAAAAAAAAAACAAAACAGGAAAATAATTCTAAGACAAATCAGATACTGTGACCTAACAGATTCCTAGTAACCCAGACCTTGGGCACCATGAATCTAAAATACCCCACTAATTTGGTTCTGTTCAATATATTGCCTTTACACCTATCTTCCAGTGATTACTGGAATTATGCTACAGAAGTTCTATACAAAGGAGACATCTTGTCATATTAAACCTTAGACTTTAATAGGGACATCTTAATATTTAAAGATATAATGACCTCTGAAGAAAGACCAGAACCATTATGAAGCAACGCATATCCCCACAGTATTCAGCTAGGGTACCTTGCATGGTAATTTGTATTTAAAAGTATTGTGTAATTACCAGTACTTGTTGGAGTCAGCAATATACTCTCATATGTCTGTGCTTGAAAGGGAATATCATTATGCCTGTGTTGTTGTCAAGTCTAAAAGCCAGATGGACAGAATGCTGACGGCAGAAACTAGTTGCTGGAACCAAGCAATCATGACCATAACCTCCTGGCAAAAGCAGCTAGATACATCATACTTCCAATGCTGATTCTATGGCTTGACTAACCGAGACAGCAGTTAAAAGCATTGTAGTGGGATACTAAAATGACAATTGGTGTTAAAAGTGGTTCTGTGGATGCTGCGCTCCCATCAGTGCAATTATTTAGGATGGACAGAAAGCATTTGTCAAACTCACAGAATGAACTTCAATGAAGCTGCTTAGTAGAAAGCATTTAGCAGGAGACTGGATAGGCCGGATGTAATATATGAAAAGCCACATTCCTCACAGATGCATGTAAGTTGCATATAGTACAACAATTTATTGTATTGCTCGTTATTTTGAAGCACTACAGAGGCAAAGTAACTAATTTTGCATATATTATCACACCGAGACTCTTCCAGTACAACTCAGGTCACTCTTGCACGATCTTCCAAGAGAAGTGAGTTGATATCTAAGAGACCATTATCCAGTGCAGATAAACAACACTCAGGATTTAATTTATTTCTATTTAGTCTCATACTATTGATGCCTCAAAATGAATTCTCAGATTAAACTCTAAATATATTATCCATAGAACAAAACTATCAAAAGTAGTGTCTTAGTACTGCTTTTGATAGCAGTACTATCAAAAGTCCTAGCTGAGACTGGGAAAATAATTTCAAAGGTGATATAAGATATCATAATAACAACTTCCAGTAATTAAATCCACAAGAAGACATAGCAGAAGACAACAGTGTTTCTTTTTGTGATCCTTAATCCTTGACAGGACATAGATCTGAAGCACTAATGTTTCTTTCATGCCTTACCATGACAAAACTTTTTTTTTTTTTAAAGGTACAATCCACAAACGGTTAGAGCTACATCAGTCTGCCTCTGTCAACAAATTCAAAACTCTAGAAGCAAAATTCAGCACTGAAATTACAGATTGCAGGCTGATGACCACATGTGGATGTCTCCTCCTTATCTCCTCCTCAGACTTAAATGTCTACCAAATACACTACTTTGCCATTGGTAATTTTTCAACACAAGCACTACAGTAGTAGTACTAGCCAACTGTTTCAGATACTAATATGACTAACATTGAAACAGAAAATACAAAATACAACTTTTGGCTACAAGCAGGCTATGAACGACTTCTGCCATTACTAAGGTAGTCAAGGCCAAACAGTATGCATCGCTGAGATATTCTGCAATCTTATTTTGTGCCTGATAGCACCAAGATAAGCAGATCAAAAGCTTTATTTCTCAGCTAAGCATGTGTTAGTAGCACGGTGATTATTTTCTAGGGTTAATTAGAATTTCTTCGGAAATCTTACATTCAGCTGATAAATGGTTAAAATACTCTTATGCAAGGCAGAGGAGTTGAGCAGAGAACCATGAGAGATACTGTAGGCAGATATTAAAATTATCTGTATAAACAAGCAATGTGAACACAAAATCACAGCTACCTCTCATAAGAGGCAAATCCACTTCAAAACACAAGCCAAAATCATATTTTGACAAGATTTTGATGTACTATTTTGCATATGCTGTACTTTAGAGTTCTTACCCTGCACAAAGAATTTGGTTTAGTCTTACCATGTCAAATAGATGTTACCTTCAATCCAAGTTGTGCCAGCATCTTTAGAACAAACTATAATTCTTTAACTGCTTGAAAAACAGCAACAATCCTAAAACATTAACAAAGGCAGAGCTTGTCCCCTTTTCCCAAAAGACCATACAGTCAAAAGAGACTATTTACTTCAACATAAATTGTAGCTGAATAGTGAAAACATGAACATGTGTCTACAGTGGCTGCCACTGCCAGTAACTGGCTGTCCCACTGACTAATCTCAGGAAACCACAGTTCACCTGTTGTCTAATGGCAAATGGGTTGGACTAGATGATCTTTAGAGGTCCCTTCCAGCACAAACCATTCAATGATTTTATGACTATTCCAAAACAGCTTTCATTCCACATCTTCCCTGGATCAGAGTTAAAAGTGAAATTGTCATGTATATTTCTTCCACTGAGAACAATACAGCAAATTACAATTACCAAGCTGTGGCCAATCTTCGGGTGCAATTGTACAGCTACCTATATCTAAAAATTCAAGCTACAATTACCATATGTAAGTATTTAATCTGAATCACTCTATCATGCATTCTGCCAATGTTTTGGCAGAATACACATACTTTTTAAGTGGCTATGTACTGTAGTCATATGCTAAGCATATACATAAAGACCAATCACTTGCATGCTTTTGTCAAGACACCTTTAGGTTCCACATTTGAGCATTGCCCATTTTGCTTTTCTTCCCCAAGAATATCACAAGCATCTTTTGGAAGCTTCTGTTAGCTATGAACTTGCTGGTTATTGCCTAAAGCAGCTTGCAAGTAATTCTCCCAAGCTCTGTTTCAGCAGAGCACCTTCAGTTATTAAATTACATATTTTTTCAAACCTTCATATTACTGCTTTAGTCCACTGCTACAGTATCCGCAGTGCGCAGAGAGAGATAGACTCCTTAAAGTGTTCCTTAAAGGTGGGGAATATCCTGACAACTGGAATATATGGGCTTAACTCTATTCTTCCTTGCAACTTCCATTATGTTCAATAAATTGCATGTTATAGGAGGTACCTGACCTAGTGCCATATTAATTCTTACAGTGCCAGCATACTAATTCACATACTCTATATGAGATCCAGAGATACTAGCTCCAATCCCAGATGCAGCATAGCAGCGTTGTTTGTAGGCTGATTATGCCTGCATTTCAGTAGACTAGTTACTTTGGGCAAAGCCCTATGCTAACTTTCTTTCCACAGCGATGAACTCCATAGATATCTTTCTTTCCTCCCTCCACTTTCCTATACACATTTGCCTGAGTTAAGGCACTATATACTGATGGATTTACCTGCAGCCAGAATCTCCATATGATAGAGAACTGTGCTCCAAGATATAACACTACTCTAGAAGGAAACAAAAGCAATATAATGATTATAAAAATCTCACGGTTGGCAAAATAGTCCAAAACAGGATTTCTGGTAAGAATCAGCAGGAGTTACTTTTTAAGCTCAGCCCAACTAAGAAAGCATTAAAACCAGCAATTACACTAGAAACTATTCAAAGCTAATGTTTAGTTTTCCAAAAGCCTTCATTTACCCACACAAACGATGCTGTGTATTATTCCATCTGCCACAAAAGATGATAATCTTTGATGAGAACTCAGTTCTGTTATAGAGTATACATGGAAGGGCTATTCTGGCTGAAATTGTCCAAACTCTTAGCGTTAATTAGAAAAATGAAGTAAAATGCCAGTAAATATAGAAAAAAAGTTATACATTGAACAACAATGGAAGTATATATCCCCCCCCATGCATACATCCTTAGGTATCAATTCAGAGTGCATTTGTCCTGCCAAACCAGTTATTAAATGTAAGCTAATGCATATTCTATGCTTTTTGCCAAGTTTGAAATCTCACTTCCCAAAGGCCTAGAACTTTCATGGAGGGTTTTTCTTGCCTTGTTTAATCCCCCCCCCCCCCCCTTTTTTTTCCCCAGCTAATAAAGCTTCTTCTAAAAAACATGGGAATTAACCAAAGAAATTAAACACCCAAATCCAAATTATTCAATCATTGTCATTTTTCTTGCAAAAACTGTTGAGTCAGGAAAAAAAAAAAAAAAGTCCGGTATAAATTTTTGTTTGACAGTCTCCCACAAAATGGCATTGCAAAAGGTCGAGTTTTGGGACTACCTGCAAAATTCTCTTCAATTTAATAGCTAGTGTCAAACAAGCACATTTCTACCAGCTTCCCTTCTCAACAGTACAACAGAGAACCTCAAGATGAGATAAGACAATAGTACCTTTCTTTACTTAGAAGAAAAGTACTTTCGGTTTAAAATTAAAGAGAAGCGGGGAGAATTGAGAATATGTACTTGCAACTTAGTTAACCTAATGGGTTTCTTGCAATTTCTCTCAAATATAGCTTAAGCTACTGATGTATAACAATAAGTAGTCTTACTGCCAAATGTTGCCTTCACATAGCTGCACTATTTCTATTTCCCAAAAACACTATAATCCTTTAAGAACACTGCTCTATAACATGTTACTGCATTTAAATAGGAAGTTAAGAAATAAATGGTCCAATTTAGCAAAGACTCAATTTGATTACATTTCTGAATTAGCTGACACATGTATTCTTGAATATTCAATAAATTAAGTGAAATGAATAACATTGATTTGAATTTCAACATATCTGATGGCAGTTAACATAGAGCTGTAGAGGACTAGAGAAGATCACCATCATGGTCAATTTTTTTTTTCCTCCTTTGTAAACTGTAGGACTATATATCTTCTTACTCATTTCATGCATCATGAATTATTCATGGTGAATTCTAATTTATCAAGAATTATTACTATTGACTCCTCTAATCATAGAATCATAGAATCATTACATAGAATACAATCATTACATAGAATCATTACATAGAATCCTCACATTTAACAGATCAAGTAAACCTTAGATTTTCTTGGTAGTTGCCCTTTTTGCTTTAATGTAACCTCTGCACTTTAAAACTGAAAGAGACTATTTATGGAAGTGCAATTCAAAATAGAAATCACTTTTTTAATTAAAACCACCACATAACCTAAATATATATATATATATATATATACACACACACACACATATACACACACACAATTTCATCTATCCCACTGCAGTAATGTGAATACCTGAAAGTTTCATCAATACTTGCTTTCAATGACAACATTAAAGTTGCTGAACAGAAGCAGTTAGATAAGCACCTGGTAACCAGTGTCTGCTGAGAGTTAAAGTGGACTTCCATAAATGTTGCATCTTCCTGCAATGGAAGGAATCTCCATCCATTGGAAAGGAAGAAATTCTCCTTATTCAACCAGTCCAATTCAATGAATTAAATCTACTGCAACTTCAAAAAAAAAAAAATATCCCCCTCAATCTATCCTTTTAACATTTTACGGCCTGAAAAAATTATTTATGAAACATTAAGGGGCATTTTTTCTTCCCACATATTTAATGGAGGTCCTCCCAATTAGAACATAACAATAAACTGTGGCATAAGAACTGTGAATACGGGTTTTTCATTAAAACCTATGATCTGAACAAATGTATGTTCATCTACAGAACTACTTAAATGTAGAGAGAGTATACATTTGGTTAGCAAAAACACAGTCCTTAATTTAACATAAAGGCAGATTTGCAGTTGAAAGAATCTTAATAGTTACTCAGAGTGAATTGGCCTTTTTTTTTGGAAAGCAATTAAAGGGTACAAATACAAAGCAAGATTAAAAAGTCAGAACATATGTTGCTAGCTTGTGTCAATCCACTTATGTGCAGCTTAAAATCTCAACTTACTAGCAATTTGCCTCAAGTTTTCAGCAGAGAGAGGACATCTGTTTTCATTTTTCAAAGGTGATTAAATGCACAAGTTACTCAGTGGATAGCCATATATGCCTCAGTACATTTGTACTCCACATGTGTTGGGAACAAAACCATATGGATTTCTTTAAGGTTTGTTTCATGTTTGTTTTTGATTATTCAAATAACATGCACTACACCTGCATCAGTTCACAATAAGTTTATTTTATGTGAAGAAAAGCTTTGCCATTAATGAAAAAATTCAGTAGAAAACAGTACCTCCTGCTTTCAATCTAGGTTACTCAAAAGTAGAAGCTGGTATTAGTGAAAACTTCAGTAGAAACAAATCTGTAGGAAACATGTTCTTGGCACATGAAGTAAAAGCTTTAAACACATTAAGTTTGAATAGAGTATTTACCATGCAACCATGCTGGCAGAAAAGCCAGTTTGTAATGGCTGGTATTTGTCCCTCAAGACAGAAACATGGAAGACACTTAAACCTGCTTACATAACGTTAATTGTATATAAATATGGTGTCACCATAATTGACAGTCTTTATTCAGGCCAGCCATTTAGTTTAGCAGTTCTAAATAAGTAATAGGCACTTTGCCTTTCTGATTTCCCCTTTCACCCATCAGCCAGTCTGAATCCATGCCCGGGATACTATACACCGTTATCACCTAAAAAATAGAAACACATTATGATAATCTTGTCATTGCCTGGAAAAAAAATTAGTCTACCTTCAGGCGATTTACAAGGTCTTAGAATCAAGATTAACCAAGTTAAACAGAGCATTTAATACGAGCATCCATGGAACACAATCTACTGCTCAAAAATTATTTCGTTGGTCCATGGAAAAGAAGTAAATAAGGTAGCATATTTAAAATATTTCACTGCTTTTCTGCTGAAGTTTTTATTAATTACTGTTTCTCTTCTATTAGTTTTTAATCTATAAATCTTGTATATTGCCATCAATAGGCAACCTAAAAGCAAGTTCCCAGGATCTTCAAATGTATTACAGAAAGACAGGTGGTGTTGACATGCTACACCTTAACAGAAAATCTTAGGCCACAGCTTCCATCTAAGTCACTGTCTAAATAAGACAAAAGTCAAATAGAAATATGTAAGTAATGCACATCTGAAAGAAGAGTCAGAAATTTTTTTGTGGATGTTATTCTTCACCACTCAGCTACAGTCACATTACTAGGTGGAATACTGCTCCAGCACCTAGCTTCATTGTACATCTCTGCCTGCTTTGTATTGGCTCTCTGACTTTCAAGTATTAAGAGTTCAACTGAATTGCAAGAGAAATAAACACAGCTCTACCACCACCATCAAAAATAGATGTGGTTGTACTTTCATGTTCTTCTCAAAAGGCAACATTTCATGTTTGAAAGACTAATTGCATTACTAACAGTGCTAGAAGTGTGTTAAAAGGAAGATAGCATACTGGTATTCTGATTGTCTACCAAATTTTTCTTGCAAGCTAAGCAGGATAACAAATGTTAACTCTCACTATAGAATATTAGGGTATACATGTACAGGACGCTAGCTTCTCAGAGTACTGTTGAATTAAAAAAATAAAAATAAAAATCAAGCTACACAGATTGCTTGTGACTAGCTAGTTAAGATGTGCTACATCAAGAATTCTGAGTTTACTCTTAAATGATCAAGGTACTTAGAAAACTTACCTCATCTGCAAGTAGTGATAATTCACTGCTGTTTGCAGCATCATAATCATAGAGAACTCTAGCTTTCCTGCTGCCACTTGATGACTTCAGTTCACTGATGCCTGAAGTAACTATTGAATTGCTTACTGAAGGCAATGAAGCAGAAGCTGAGGCCAAGACTGAGGGCGTGGAAATGCTTTGCACAGGAGTTGAGGAAGACTGATTATTGTTAGAGAGGAAAGTAGATGGAAAGCTGTGGGGGGAAAAACAAAACAAAAAGACTTCTGGGTGAATCAGTTCTACACAGAGTCATACATGACTTCACACCTAAATTAGCATTCTTGCCTTCATCAGTTAGAGTAGACATCAGTAGACAGCAGGAATTGGATAGCACTGATACTTGTACAAACCTAAATGAAGATACTTGTACCTAATGTGTAATATAAACCAAGCCAACATACTTTAAAATAAATATTGCCACCTTAAAAAATCTTGTGATTACCAGTTAAAAAAACAAAACAAAACAAAACAGGAAAGCACTATTGGTCAGACTTAATTCACACTTTATTAAAATAAACATTTATTTTGGCAGCTCTGCCAGTAAAAGTAGCCTTCAGCCCCTCCTGCTAATTCCTCAATTATATGGCTACACAAAAGTTTGTGCTAGTGAACCAGATCTGGGAAATAACGCAAGTTAAAAACACAGCCCTCCTCTGAAAGAAGAAAAAACATAGGTATTTTTGTAATCTAAATCAGTTTGTTGATTCAGCTAGCTGCACGCTGTAAAGCAAAAATATTTTTAATACTAAAGATGAACTTAAATCAACTCAACACCCTCCTTTCTAGGTCAGACTGCTGCTTGTTCCATGCCAGCTGTAGTACTTGCCAGACACTTCCATGAAGTCAATTAACCTGCCTGAAAAATAATCCAGTAAATATAAATATATATATATATATATATATATATATATATATATGAGCTGTATCACAAAAAAGTGTGTTGCAAGACAGAGGAGATACAATGGAAGACAGAACAACATGGCTAAAAAGTGGAGGGAGCAGAAAGGAGAGCAAGAGAGCAACATATTTTGGGGTAGCGGATAGAAGGAACAAGACAGCATGGGAGTTAGTGATGAGCTGTGAGACTGGGTCACTATCTTATGTCACTCTGCCCTGCATCCTGGGATGTAGTTCCATGGCAGACAACTCATTTAGCAGTTCATGCAGTCATTCCTTGCTGCCTTACCTGGTTCCAACACTCATCTAATTATACCTTAAAAGCAGGCCAGTGAAGGTTTTGAAAAGTGGCAGAGCTGATGCAGAGAAAAAGTGAAGGTCAGACTGAGTCGGGATGATGTGGACCTGTAGCTGTATTTCCTTCCATTCTTCTGACCACTCTATGCATCAACTTGTCAATCAATTCCACAGAACTTTCCTCATCAGTCCTACACAGATGCTTTTTCTTTACCATCCAGGATGTGGATATGTTACCCCCCCCTTTTTTTTTTTGCATAAGCAAATCAAATGAGCAGAACAGGGGGAGAAAAAGCAAGACCCCAACACTTTCATAGTGTTAACTCAGCTGCACCTTATGATGTATTTATTACTATCATAGCTGGCATTCAGATTTTATTTTAAATAAGTCAGCTGAACATTGTTAAATTACTGTTTAATATACTGCTAAACCTGTTCTCTGTTAACACAATAATTACTTGTAGATCATTCTGCTCAGTTCAAAAGGTCACTGGTTTGTACAGCTAGTGGAAAAGAAAAAAAGACTTTCTAACCACCCTGTCAATCAGTAAAGCATTAAGTCTCACTCTTTTTGCAAAGCCATATGTAGGCATGTTAACAGAAATCTTCAGTTATACAGAGATTGCCTAGGATTTTTTTTTTTTTTTTTTTTTAAGCACTTGAGTAGTAGGAGTTTCACAGCTTGTGGAATACAGGACTAGTAAAGGGTAAGATGGAAGACTAAATGCTGCCAAAGCTTAGGCTTGTCTGTCAGGGAAGCTGAGAAAATTCAGAGCAAAAGCAGTTATCAGCAAGAAAAAAAAGCAGCTAGAGTACTAGGATATTTAAAATATATTTGTTTATTTAAATATGGGGAACAAAAAAAAAAAAAAAAAAAAGATAATGCTTTTAACCTGGGAGATTTGATTCTGTAAGCAGCCACTCAAGAGGGGGAAAGCAGTAGAGGGATAAGCAGCTGGTTGAAGAGAAACAATCAATAAAACTATGTCTACTTGCATAAAGAGAACCGAGTGAAAGTTTTCTCCTCACCTTCCCCACAGCTGACTCTGGAAGTACATCAGCAAAATCAGTGCTCAGTCTTGGAACGTGAGTAGTCTCAGTGTGAACTGGGTTAGGGTTTATGCCCTAGATTCTGACCCAGATAAAACATTTAATATGCATCTACTCTGAGAACCAGGCTTGCGTTTCAAGCAACAAACTATCCCACTTAAAGCTTGCACATCTTTGGTTCATTAAAGATCTCAAAACAAAACAAAAAATCCCTCACAGCTCTTGGTTTTCATATGAGAACATGGCACAGTGTCATTCTTAGATGTATGAAAAGAGCACGTGTAACCCAGCACTATATATCCCTTTTTAACTGACACAGCACTTGCAAATACAACCAAAACCTAACCGAGCTGGCTAGGCTATTTATTTGGTGGCTATATCTGTCTATGCGTAACATGAGAAGAATGCTACACATACACTGTTCACCTGTTTATTTAATCCAGTAGCTACCACAAGTACTACCCACTACGTGCCTATAAACTGAGAAACTCTTCCAAAGCAAGAAGTGCAACTTGAGAACCTGTCCCATTGCTCTCCATTAATAGTTCAGTGGGAATTCCCTGCACAAGGAAGGAAGGAAAGACAGGCCCAAGATTTAATTCCATTACTGTTTTAATCCACATAGGCAGATAAACTTAATTTAGCTGAATGAGGAATTCAGGATTTTTAAAAGCTTCCAAGCTTTTGGTCTTCTAACAGTCATAATTTTATCAAAAATACTAATAAGATCATAGCCACATAAAGATATATCCTTCTGTTTTCCTAAAGGCAATATTTTCTTCAAAAATACTTTTTTTTATACCTCATAGCAGTTTACATACATTTTAAACAAAGACAGCTGTTCTAGACATGCTATGCATCCTAAAGCAAGAGATTTTAAAGATGAATATTTTCTTCTTTAGGTTAAACCTATTATGCTTAAAGCTTTCTGTTTGGTAAGTAAACTAGAATAAGAATACCAGTTTTTAAAACAACCTCTCAAAATATTTGTGTAAATATAATTCACTTACCCTTTAATTTAAGAGACACTTGTCCTTATTTCAGTGAATGTTTATTCTCAAACTTCAGTTCTAAAACTTGCATGTGCTACCAAATTTTAAAGTTGTATACTTCTTTCAATGGAATGTAGCTTTAAAGATGTAGCTTTTAAAAAGAGTTTAAGACTTTTCCAAAAAGTCTTTAAGCTATCTATCTAAACAAACTGAGGAAAGGAGATAAAATGCCACAGGAAGTAGTGAGTCAGGAAAAGGACAAGACTCAATAACACTTTTGTTTTTACTTCCTCTTCATGAAAAACAAAAGCAGAGATACTTTATAGAGACAGTTATTTATAACAGCCACTACAGTAAACTTTTAAGTACAGACAATCCCTCAGTGCATATGCTCGCCTAAATAATGTGGTCTGGAATAGCCCTAAGAAAGACTGGCTGGTAAAGAAGAATTTAAATAGAGAAACTGTATGAAAAGTAAGCACGTGCATCTCTTTACATCACCACTTATCACAAAGAAAGATTTATGAACACAGATTAACATTAGACAGTATCTTCTCTTTAAAAAACGCTAATACCACAAAAGAGTAATGCTAGATAAGCTTGCTCATTCCATTGCAAGTGTTTTGGACTACTGATTACAGATATTATGAAATGCATTTCTCCCTAAGTACATTATTTATGCTGGCAACTTACTTAACAGTGGAGAATGCAGTTTATTTTAAATCAGGTAGTGGCTAGTTGCAAATTAAGAGGTAACATGAATTTACAGGCAGTGCAACAACTTTTCCTACATTGTATCGTGGTTTTGTAGTATGAAGCATAAGATAACTGAATGATTACAGGTAAATAACTAGAAATTTTTTTGTGCCATTAAATAAGGTTACCATGGGCTCACCTTCCTCAATTATAAAATATATAAAATTTCAATAAAACAACCTTCAAAAGGCTTTAGTCTAATGTATAGGCTTAGGGAAGTAGTTAATCTGTAATTACTGTAATGGTGTAAGTACACTAGAACAGATATATTATCTCCTAGTCCAGCACGCTCGTGTGTTCACCACTGTTGTATCGGTAAGTTTTCCTACTATTGACAAGCACTTAGAAAACTTTTTTTCTGTGTTTTTTTCTAAGCTTTTACAGTGTTACTACCTTCCAAGTTGTTTCTGGAGATCCAACATATATTGGTAACATTGTGCATAATAGGTCATCTGAGCTTCAACAAAATCATTCAGACAGCGAAGATGATGTGCCTATAATATAGCAAAGAATTCAAGTTTTTAGCCTGTAAAAACTCCACATTGCATTAGAAAGACTAGTCTACTAATCAGGTTGGTAAGGCCAACATTGGCACATAGGATTGATGCCACATAGGCACTATGCTTGGATTTACCAGGTAACTAGGATAAAATGTCACAAAATTTACCTATATTGTTTCCACAACAGAGTATTTTAGCACATTTTTGTGCTTTCAATATTCAGTTAATGTGATAAATGGAAAGCTAAGTTGAAAGGATAAAATGAAAACGCCTGAGTTCAAGGTAAATGGGAAATTAAAATTAAATTCAGTGGATACTAAGCTATAATTCAAAAAATAAAAAACATGGCTGTTGGATGCTTTAAGGCAGTAAAGTGAAACCTAGTAGCCCAAAGTTTCCAAGTAGCTTACTGTAGTTTTTGTTTGTTTGTTTTTAATGGAATTGCCCAGATTTTAACTGATTTTTTTTCCCTTTTTTGTGTACTCACATGTGTGCTGCTGATTCCTTCCAGCAGAAGTCTGGTAATCTCTGCTTGACGGTCAAATTCACTCTGAGTAATTCGTACTTCCTGTTCAGACTAAAAGCAAGTATGCACATTAGATATTTCTACAACGCAGTCTATTACGCCTTCCAACTTCAACAGTCCTATTTTATTCAGAGCTACTCATACAAATGCATTTAATCACGTTTAGGTGTTTGAATCCTGTGCTTTGTCTTTGCAGATCTTTTCTGCACAAAAAGAATAATTGCTTTTGGGGTTCGGAAATATTGAGGCCCTGTCAACACAATAAATGCCTTTAGCATCAGATACAAACCACATAGATTCAGTGTATGTAAAAGGAAGGCATTTTTCTGCCAGCAGTATTACCCTACCTCTCCCAATAACAAACCAAGTGTTCATCATTATAACAGTGTCTGCACCACCGGTTCTGCCAGCATAGCAGTGGCAGCCAAGGACAATGTAATTTTTTTCCGTATTTCAAGTTAACAGGGCTCTGCTCAAATAATTTAGGGTAAACCTGACATTATTTTTCCCAGACAACCACACAGCAATAAGCCAGACATAAATCTTTCTCAGTAAGTATTAACAGGATATTTCATATATTAATGTCTCATACTTGCCACCAATCTACTACAACTATTTCTGAAGCTTGGAATTGAGGTGTCTTTAAAAATATATCTGAACTATATCAAATGTTCTAATCCCAGCTACAGTAGAATTTCTATAAAATAACTGGATTCAATTTTGATATTTAAAGAAGTCTAATTTGTTTTTTTCCGTGTTACTTATTATCAACAATTTTTAACTAAATCTAGCAATACCATAGCAGTTTTAAAGGACTTAAACTACCACAAACCAAAATTACTTCAGAGTATTTTGGAAATAAAGAAAAAAAAAGGACACTACTCGAAACACACAAATACATAAAAATCTGTGTTGTAATATCTAAGACTTACTGTTCCAAGACGGAATTCCTCAGTCCTGGAATCTTTATTACCTTGCCTCAATGCTTACATGCATTTAGTTCCTTTTGTTATTCCCCAAAAATAAATATAGATTTCCCTCCTTGAGTTAACTCCAAGATAGAGCAGTTACTCTTTTTAACACAATGGAGTAGGGAAATATATTTTCAGGAAGCGGGAAAAAAAAAATTAGTTTCAAGAGGTTTTTATATGGTTGCAAACATTTTGCTCTTGCATGGCATTAATGCTAATCAATATGAAAAGCCATGTGGAAGGATCTTAATCTCAGAAATAAGTACAGAGGAATAATGCAGTTACCCAAGAAACATTTTTCATCTAAGTCACTGCAGCTGTGAAGGCTTACACATTAATCAAGCACAGTGAGAAAGCAGCTATAAGGTATTGTGCATTTCTTACTTAAAACTGAGATAGTGTATGTATCAAGTTACAAACTAATTAGGTTTTCAAAGTTTGTTAAGGCAAGAAACTTTGCTTGGAATTTTCCTAGTACATCTTTGTATTAATATCAGTGAAATCCATCTGGCAGTCCTCAAGAGAAAAGAAAGAACAAGCAGGGGAAAACAGCAAATCTGAGAGCCAAGAGGGGAAGAAAAGCATTCCCTTCTGTATAACCAATATCTTAATTTCCTCTACAAAAACAAAATAATAGTTAAACTATTTGGAGATGAAAAGGCTAGTCGCCTGGTTCTCTGAAGTCAGAAGTTGCTAACATTTTTCTTTCTTCCTGCCAGGTAAGTAAACACATGAGAATAGGAAGCTAGAAGAGGGGGAAATATCCATGAGAATAATTGACAGATTGCCTTTCTGATAATTTTCAAATAAACTTATTCTTAAGAGTTCACTTTTAACAGGACACCATGCCTGTAAGTTTTGAGACACAAGCCCTGTAGCTCTTTTTCTGGTGTATCTCGTCACATGACAGTCATGTGGTACTAAGTGATAGTTAGCCAGAATCAGCTTACTATAAAACACACTACAGGCTTTGTATCACCATTGGAATTTGAAAGGCCCTAGAGGGAACCAGAGTGTTCTGATGCAATGTACCAAGCTGCCAGCATTAGACCAAAATCAACAACATGCAATATCCTTTATTACATTATACCAGCGTAAGTTATTGTTTCAGAATTCTGCAATTTCTAAATTGTTTACTTACTTTTGTCACTTCCTCAGCCCACATCTAGTCAGCATTAAAAGTGTGGGGAAAAATAAAAAAAAAAAAACATACAAACTTAGATTGGTAGTACTTTATTAGAGGATGCAACTCTACTCTGGCTTTTAATTATTTTCCTGTCCTCAGAACTTCACAGGGATTTGAGGAGCTCTGTGAATAAGTCAGTTGCCCAAAGCCCTTCATATATAATGGAGATAAAATAAGTACGGATACATCTCAGAAATAAATTCAGAAATAAGTTCATACACTGGAAAATATATGACATGTAGAACTTGCTTGTTTTAAATAGATACTTGTAATATTATTACAACCTAAGATTTAATATTAGGAAGTGGTATGAATCAAACTAAGTTACTTTATGGATGAAGTTAGGTTATCTTGATAGGTTAGAATACTGGAAACTATGGACAGCTATTCTCAGTTTAACACCACATTAGATAAAGACAGAAACAGACAAATTAATGATTTCTCTTGCTAATTCCATTACCAGTTTCTTATTTCACAAGAATTTTCATTGAAACTAAACCTATTAAAATATTCTCAAACTAAGAATTAAAGTAGGAGCCCATAGTACAGCAAAGTCACAGAACTGCAAGGAATTTACTCTAGAACTTAATTACTTCAACTTGCTGTCCCAATTCCCTCTTGCAATGCAGTTCTCCTTTAACCTTATTTCTGCAGTTGTAAGATGACACAATCGGGACTTTGGTAGGAAGAAACATGCATAAAGGTTGCAGAAGCAAGTTGAAACAAACGAAGTTATTTGCTCTTTTATCTGATAACAGAGAAATCTGTAACACTTACTGCAATGAGACCCACTATGCTGTGCAGATCCAAGATCCAATCCATGACAGGCCAAAACATTGTACCCCCTCCTCTCCCACTTTCACAATTACGGTGCTAAAACAGCTGCATTTATGGGTCCTTACAAAAAGTTTGGGATATACTCTAAGTTACTCTAAGCCCTTTGTTTACGTGACATTACTCAGTTTCAGCTATTTGTAAAACACAGCTGGAAGAAAATAAGTAGTTTCCATGTGTTTCTGGCTGGTTCACATCTCTTATTCCTACCCATCTGAAACAACAGGAAAATGAAATAATTCCTTACCCTTCAATGGGTAAAACTAATTTCACAAGGGATAAAAAATTCAATTCCTTTGCAGCTTAAATTTACATTAATGAACTCATAGAAATGAGAACATAATATCATATACTTCCAGATCATCAGGAATATTCTGATGAAAACATCTAATGCTGTACTGCAATAAGTGTATTTAGTACGCTTTTTAGATATAACATTAGATACAGACCCAGTTTGGAATGGAGAATATCTGAAACAAGACCAAATTAGCAGGATAGCAAGAGGAACCATTTGACAGAAAATGAATGAACACAGGAGGCCAACAAACCTTCAGCCATTTTACATGCAGCAAGTTGAGCACGTAAGAGACATTTACCATAATGTTATTCTCTTCAGGCTGAGAGGTGTTTAGTTGCTTAAGTGCATAGATAAAAGACAAAAGCAAGTTACAACACTGAATATAGCAGGTGAACAGATTATTGGCACCAAACACTGCAAGTTTAAGCTAAGCAAAACTGTGAACTGAATATAGAAATCTAAACAGTTTTATTCAGCTGTTTTAAATACTGAGCTAAGCTACTTCAGTTGTAAATAAGCATGGGAAAATAATTTCAAATACTTTTACAACAGGAAAATATATTTAAATGTATATTCTAATTTATCACCTTATTCCATCCTGACAAATAAAGTAGTGAAACAAACATTTGATTCAATACTTTTTGCTAGCCTATCAGTTCAGCACTGTTTGTTGAACATCTTCCTTCATAAATGAGCCAGCAGAAGGTGAACCATTTACAACACAGATATCCATGTTAGCCCCCATTTCTATATTGCAGAGGATAAAAGTAGAGATGCAATTTTTCCACTTCCATGGGAATTCTAAAATCCAATACTTCTCAGACATGCACACTGCTGTTAAAATGTAATTAAAGTTGAAGTATAGGCAAGGTAGTGATGTAAGAAGCCTCGAGTTTCATGCTCCACCACCACAAAATTACTTGCAAGTAAAACTGAATTACTTGCTATAAGAATATTTAAGACTGGTCAAGTGGTAGCAGCAGCAACTGTCAATAGCTTTGTCCAAGCGTGCAGCTCTGGCTGATAACAGTGGTGATGGAACTAATAAACTCAATATAGAATCTTCCTTTTAATATTAAGCTCAACAGGAACAATTTCCTCATGGTATTTCTATTTAAAAGCTACTGTATATACCTGCTACCATGACACAGGGAAGTTAATAAGCAAAACACTTTTTTTGAGGGGGGTGTTGGGGAACAGGGAACTTAACTTTGAACAAATCCAAGTAAAAGAACAGTTTATTATCCATTGCTTCTCTATTCAGTGCTTCCAAATTCCACTGCTAGCTGACTAATAACCTGCTCTACACTCCATTGGTAATCTTATACATTAAAGAAAGCTTGACAAGCAGAAAAGCAACTTTTTTGCATAAAATTAACATAACACAAGGAAAAATGTACGCATGGACAGCATGCATGACACAGAGGATTGACAGACAGAGGCAGAACTATCAGGTAAATGTTTTTTTTTTTTCTTTTCTTTTCTTTTCTTTTTTAAGAAGGGATCACCATCTCAAAGATGTGAGGTACTTCATTTGTGAAGCTCAGTCTCACCAATGATGCTTCTGAGATCTTTTAGGACAGTGGTCTATCCAAAAACACCAGCAAAAGTCTGAGAATCCCATTTCTGCCTCTTCATGCTGCACACCATGCACATTCTCCCTGTGTATTTAAATTGTCTATATTTCTTCAGTATCTGTGTGCAGGACCCCTACTGCACTAAACGCACTAACTGGGNTGTTTCACTAACTGTTGCACTTTCAGGAACACAGTCAAAAGATAATTGTGAAAACACTACAAGTATACCCCGCTGAAATTGCATACATTTGATTATCTAGTCCTCATTACTTAAAATATTCAATTTATAGGTACCTTAAGCAGCTTTTCAGTTCATAGGAATTTTAATCCCCTGGAACAAACATTTTTGAGGGAATAAGAATGGTTAAGAGATGCGAGTTTAAGAGCCCTGTCTTGTTCGGTAATGTGAAATAGTAAACTACAAATTTTTGATATAGTGACATTAAATCTAGATGGGTACATAAGTTAGAAGTAATTGTATGTGTGCTTCAACACTTCTAAATATGCAACTACCAAAATTCAGATTTTATTTATTTATTTTGATTTTATTACATGACAAACATGTTTCAAAGATTTCCTCAAGACCTCTACATGATTTGTACTTACAACCATCTGGCAGATTGTAGCAAGTCATTTTTGGCACTACAGGCTCATCTAGTAGCGAACAAGGGGAGAATATTTACTCGGATCAAGCAAGTTCAACTGTATGGAACATTTAAAAATAAAAGACTAACATCCTGATCAGCAATTCATTTTCATTTCGTCATGTTCCACTGAGGCATTTCTTATAAATTATCTGATCTAGAAAAAACAGTGATGGCAAGAAGCTAGACTGGAAGCCTAACCAAGCAGTCGTACTTATATATGTTTATAACACTAAGTGTGAAAGTTATGGTCAAATTTAAAATACTACTTACTGCGGCTCGAGCTTCTGCAACTTTTGCCTTCTTCAATCGGGTTTTTGCTGCATCCAAATCCAGTCTTTTATTTTGTAATAGTTTACGTTCTTTCTGAAAGCAAGTTAGGTTAGTTCATGAGATAAAGTACATAATCAAAAGCAAAATCCTGTCTACTTGTTTTTTTCCTCCCTAACATCACATACAAAAAGGGTTCTTCAGGTGAGCAAAGAAGCAAAATCAGATCCTAATTACTCTCACACTTTTATACTCAAGACATATACTTTTAAAAGTACAATAGTTACAAAAAGCAAGATTTTAAAATTTGTTTGATCGGTCAAAAGGAAGGATAACACACCAAGAGCACAAATTTCATCTGACCTTTTCTAAATTAGTTTGAGGAAAGCACTAGTGCACAGTTACCTACTACTTCAGAGATTTACACTTCCAATTATTTTGAAATCCTAAAAGAACATACACTTCAACTTACAGTAATAGTTTTGTAGTCTCCTTCAATAAAGTTTTTTAGGGGAGTGAGAAAGTTTATAGCAGAAGTTTGAATTAGTTCTCTGTCTGCTGTCCCAATTCGCTTTTGCGTTTCTCCACATTTAATGAGTGCATTTCCTGTAAATGAGAAAATATTACAGTTTCATAGCAATGCAGGCAGGTGGTTATCAAAGTAAGTTACTACAGGCACAAGAGTCAAGGCCAACAGTTTGAAAGATAATCCAACACCATAGTAAGTACTTTCAAAATACATTCAAGTCACCTAAAAATGCTAATTGTTCTTGTTTTATATTAATACAAATCACAGGTCAAGGCCAGATTTCAATGAAAATAGATACAGCATTGTAGAAGTTGCATTAGCTATGGCAACTCCATTGTGCACACCTATTTTAGGACTGGATATTGTACCTACTTATACTAATGCAGCAACCTCCTCCCCTTATACCACATTTTTAAGTAATTAGTCAGGAGTACTTGGTAGCAAGGAAAAAGCCCACTTAGCTACTGGAAAATGCTTCCCCCCTCACCCCCAAGATCAACTCCAACTTCTAAATATGCACATAGCTTTTGTATATTAACTGAACAATACTTTGAAATTTCGTTGCAAGATAGTTATTGAAGCTCAAGTTAATACATTAAGAATACAGTTCTCATTACTATGTTTCAACAAACCCTGATGTCTGAGTTAGAAGAGGCACTCACAAAGTTCTCAGACAATAAATAATTTTGTGACTCCACATGAAAGGTAACAATGTATCTTTATGGTAATAGTTCTTGCAACTTGCCTGAATTACAGAAATTACAGCAACTGCAAGCTAAGAGACTACGTGCATGTAAGCAAAATTCTACTTAATGTTAAAAAGTCTTGAGGCCACTGATCAGAAAGTGAGCCACAGATACTTTCAACATGTTTTTATGCTGTTAAGAGGAACAAAGCTTGCCATTATTGATTTTCTATCCTTAAATCTTCTATAAAACATTTTTAAGTGCACTTTCCCTCTTTTGCAAAGGAACCTCATTTTTTCCAGATATAAAGCACTCATTCTTCCTAGAACAAGAGTTTCCCCCCAACACTGCAATTCTGAAGAAAGCAACAAAGGACAGCTAGCTATCAGACTTGGATTGCAGACTGTTAAATGCACACACACCTATGTACTTCAGTTAGTTGAATTAAATTAACAGCTAAATCTATTGTCAACAACTTTCAGAGTTGTAGAGAACACTAGAATTAGACCTTTTAATTAAAAGCCAGTGTAAAAACATATATAACACCCCAATGACCAATCCTCTTCTCATAGCTATAGAAGTTTGCTCGAGAAGAAAGTTTAGATGATGTTCTACACTCATCTATAGCAAAATATTATATATATTTATTATTATATATACTTACATATATATAAAAATAGAAAAGCAGGAATACTGTAAAGTTAGAGAAGTTTGTTACAAAATAATTTAATTCCAGATACATCATCCCTCCATGCCACACATAAAACATTGTCAGATAGGCTACTATTCAGTGAAAATGTGTTCCTTTCTAACTAGGAAACTAGATTCTAGAAATATTTGTTCTGGTAAGAAAATCACCCATCCACAAATTCCAATTAAGTCCTATTTTTAGATTAGGAAAGAAATCTCATAATTTATTTCCTAATACACAAAGTTATACAGCAAGTCATCTGAAACTGATACAAAAGTCTTTGAAGTGTTTTACCTAGAGGAAAATGAGAAATATAATTTTACATTGTTAAGAAAAAAAAAAAAAA
>VXAA01001622.1:445764-483211 GCA_013399115.1 Anseranas semipalmata
GGGCCGGGGTGGGCGGCGCTTCCCGCCGCTTCCCGCCGCCTCGGGCGGCCGCCGGGAGGGGCCGTGGCACGCGCGCCGCCTGAGGGAGCCGCCGGGCGTCATCCGCGCGCTGCAGGCCGGCCTCGGTCCTTCCTCTGGAGCCCGGTGCGTTGTAAATCCCGTCTTGGTCGTCTTCGTGAGAAGCGTTGGAAATGTAAACGGAGAAAGAACGTGTAAGCAATGGTTCAGAAAATGCTATTTATTAGAAGGGTTTGTTTGGATAAGCATATGCAGAGACACGACCGTAAAATAGCACCGAAATATCACAGGAGTATTTGAAAATACTTCAAGCATTGTAACATAACTTAATGCCAACAATCAAGCAAATTAGAAGAAAACAGTCTCCAGTTTTAATAATTTTTCCACCATTGTAACATCCCTCATTATGGTTTCTGAATGTCCAAGAAGAAAAGAAAAGACCTTTGACACGGGCTAGCTACTAGGAGATGGGTTTGCAATGTGTCATCGTTAACAATGAATTAGTATTCCCTGCTCAAAAGTGATCTGGTCACTCGGATAGGTAATTCACCACGTAATCCAAATGATAAGTAGCCCTGGGCTGGGTTTGATAAAGTTGGAGGAAATCCTAGGGCATGAAGGCCGGACGTGAATTCCAGAACAAGGCAATAACTGGAAGAATCAACACAATCGATTTTACGTGCTGGTCAGACTCCAGGAATTAAAACAAACACAGAACCCAGGAATTAAAACCAAAACAAAACGCAAGCTGTGTGAAGTTCCTGTTGTACCCGTAGTACTGTTAAGGAGAGGGCCTGAAAGCTATTGTGTGCGTGTT
This sequence comes from Anseranas semipalmata, assembly GCA_013399115.1. Lineage (NCBI taxonomy): Eukaryota > Metazoa > Chordata > Aves > Anseriformes > Anseranatidae > Anseranas > Anseranas semipalmata. The sequence goes on from VXAA01001622.1 coordinate 446,600, forward strand.
TGCTTTACTTGAATGTGTTCTGCTGGTTTTGTTGTGTCACATAACGGACATGTGTGTAACTGTTTATATAGGAAAAACTACATGACAAGTTTGTTTCCATTTCTTAAAAGGAGTTTTAATAGCATAGTAAGGTCTCATGAGTCTCTTGTGTTGGAGGAGATAATGCTGTGCTCTGCATGGTCATGTAAGTAATGGTTACTATGTCTTGTGATACCAGTGTACAGTATGTGGAAAGACAGCAACATCAAAGATTTTATGTTTGGAGACACAAATGCAATTATTTAATTTCATAGCTTTTGTTGGTGTTCAGCACTTCCCAGTGCTGGAGTCCCACAACAAGACAGAGATGCCGAAGAACTGAGTGCAGCGGTGCCTGACCCTGAGGCAGAAGCATCACCTCAGGTGACATGTACCCCAGCAATGCCTGGGGCGACTGGTGTCTTCACACCAGAATTCACAAAACCAACACGGTCTAGCTCTGGCCAGAACAAAATACTGCTGGTTCTTCCTTGAACCTTGCACCCTGTTGGTGCCCATGGCATATGAGCCTCACCTACCAGAGAGGAAAGTGCTGCCCTCCCTGGCATATTGACAGCCTTGACACTCAGCTTTTTCCTTCAGAAAATGGGTAGATACCTCTCCTTTCGATCATTAGCTGGATGGAACAGAAGGAAGAATCCCATCTTTTAAGCCCTCAAGGGTTAGAGCATTCTTGTAAGATTTGGAACGCCTACTTTTAATTGTTTCTTTCCTAGGGAGTGCTATACACAACAGTCCCACTTCTTCGGAAAATGACTTAAGTAGACAGTACTTCCACCTTCAGCAGATGGGCTGTTTGGCATATGTGGGGCATTGGATGTTATTTTCAGTTCTCCCTTTTAACATCCTTCCTCTTTTCATGAACGTTTAAGCAGTCAGAGTGTGAGTGAGAAGGAGAAAATAACTCTTCGGGCTAATGGTTACTACACTTATCAAAGGGGAAGATCTGTTCTAGTGCATGTTTATATATTTCGTATAAAGCAGCCCTCATCTGGATATTTTTTCCCCATTTTGTCTTACAATAGTCTAATGTAAGACTAAATTCAGTTGTTGGATCACAATCTGGAACTCCATGTTGCCTGAGTTCCATAGGTTTTTCCTACTCCTAAAACACAGTACTGAGTTATTCCCTTTCTTGAAATTCTCTTTCTTCAAACTGTGTAGACCTATAATCTAGTGTTCAGGACAAACTCTGGTTAAACTAACATATCTGGTTCAGGCAAGGAGAGCCATACCTTGTGTGCAGACTTTGTTACGAACTAGATACTGACCTAGAGAGCTCTAAAGGTATATTCAAAGAATGTATGGCTTGTAGAGATAACCTAGCTAGTTCTGCTAAAATCAGCTGCAAACAGCTGAGGAGTCAGCATGTTTACTTCTTCCACCTGTGCTGGAGGAACAGTATCCTCCTTCAGAAGTGTAGGGTAGACAGCAGGGATAGTCACTTGTAAAAACTCTGTGTTTTGACTTTATGGGAGGGTAGTGTTTCAATTGAAGGCTTTGGTGTCAAAGATTTAACAAAGACCATCCAAAAATGCCTCCATGGTCAGTTTATATCACAGTGAAAATGCCTAAAAATAAATAAATATATTTTGGTTGTATTTATAATCCCTATAAAGTAGAACTCGTGCTGGAATTCACACATGCTTAGTTCTATAATATGTTGAGTTATATGGGTCACATCTTCTGCCAATGTGTGTATGTACACCATTTCCCTTCCCACTCACGACTGTTCAACTGCAGCATATATTTGCATAAAATAGCTATGTTATAAATATTTATGTATATTCATATTTATGTCTTCTTTGAATGCAGTTAAACAGCTGGAAATTAAGAGTCCTGGCAGTGTGCTACCAGACACATCTCTGCAGAACACCAACTAATACTCTGAAGAATAGCAGCAATCCTTGAACCAGATTTTGAAAATACACATGCGTGAAAATCTGAAGGTAAATTTAATTTAACATTAACTGATGTAGTTAAAAGACAAAAAAAAATTATGAGTAGATTGTGCCATTTTAAAGAAACATTATAAAAATTTTCCTCTGTTTAATAGTCAAAGCTTACTTTACTAAAATGGGTAAGGGCACTTGTTTGTGTATGAGTCTACAACTTCTGTGCCAATATTAACAACTGTGAGCTTAGTTTGATAAGAACTGGGCAAAGATTATAAAACCAGTAGTGCCAGCTGCCTGGCCCGTGTACAGTCAGGCTTTCATGAAAAATCCAGGGACTGGATTTGACAGAAGCAGAAAGCGGCTGTTCTCAACAGCATGCTTCCATCCAGAAACTACAGCTGAGTAAGAACTAATGCTCCTTTTCACATTAGTGCACTCTTCCACTGATCCTCATGGCAGCTGTTGCTGTGCTTCTCCTGAACACATTGACTGGAGTTGTGCTAGGACTGCTTACAGCAACTGGCAAAACATTCAATAGGCCAAGGTCTTGAAATTTCAGGGAACTGGACAGCATCAATCACGTGTTGTTTTTGTGATCTTTGTCCTCACAGTTTCATACTTCCTGGAGCCATAGTGAGTTAGTTTGATACCCAGGCAAGATAATAATTTGGTCCTACACCCCAGTTGTCTATCTGAGAAAAGACTATACTTGGAGGAAGATTGTATGGAGAATTATATAGGCCAGAACTGGCACCTATGGAAATAAAAATTAAAGCAAAATATTGGGGTTTATTCTTTTTACTGTGCAATAATAGTTTGATGACTGGAGATATATTTGCAGCTCTACCACTTCCCTGCTGATGACTGTGAGAAAGTCACTTTATCACTTGGTACTACAGTTTCTCCACATGTGGTATAGGAATAATTAAACTAATCTTCTCTGTGTTGTGAAGTCTACTGCTAGAAAAGCTCTGCGGAGGAAGCTAAAATTATTTTAAGAGCATTGGGAAGACCATACTTAGGAACAAAGCTTATATGGTTTTGACTATAACTTCTTTTCTAGCTAGTCTGAACTGGAGTGTGGCAGTTGTATCGGTGACTGGTACCCCAACCCACATAGCTTTAGTGTATACATACTGCTGGTGTAAATGTAATAACTGAAATTAGTAAAAACAGTCTTGCCCTGTCATTTTGCACTTGCTTGTCAGGAAGCATGAAAGAGCAAAATTTGTCTGCCTTTTGTGGAGATGTTCTGAGGGGTGCTGAATCCTGAACTGAGTTCTTCAGGTATTTCCCTATAAAAGGAAGCTCCTAATTCAAATGAATCTTTTTCACATTCTTATGATAAGAGTCAGACTTAAGTACTAAATTCAACCATGAATTAATCATATTTGATTGTACTCTCAAATATGCATTTATATTAAGGTCAGAGTATCCCGGAGAGAGATGCTTTGATCTAAACACGTTTTTGGAACATTTGGGAAAACTGGAAGTGTTGTTGGAGCCCACTAGATGTCAGTGTCACCACACGGCAGTCTAATGCAGCTCAGCTCACTAGGCAGGTAGGGTTGGGTGTCTTCAGAGTAATGTGTGGATTGTCTTGGATCACGGACTGTGCAAATCTAAGGTCTGTCACATTTTTACATAATGCTAGGAAACAGTTCCAGGAACAGTGCTGCAACCCATTTATTCTGATTGTACAATGTAGTTCCTACCAAACAACTTGTATGCAGCAGCCGTAAAAATACTTTAGGGAATGAGAAGACACTTGAGAAGCAACCAAAAGGAAAAATACCTGAGTAAGTGGATATTCAGTGACCTAAAAGCTGTTAGGGAGAACTGATATCAGCAAACAGGCCTTTGATTTCTGACTCTTCTCCAAAGGAGTCTCCCTTTGCTAAAACGTGACAGCTATTCCTGCCTTGATATTAAAAGAAATTGCAACATTTGTTATTGCTTGGGGAAATAGAATTTCAGATCTGAAAATATGTCCAATAATAAGGTTCATTAAGAGACAGCACTATGTAGAAATACAGAAACCCACAAAAAAATCAGTCACCTAGATAAAGAAAAAGCAGAACTTGTGGAAAGTATAGAAGTAGCAAAGGAAAGGTAGAGAAATTCCATTAAAATGTTAAAAAGTCGGTGCTGTTAAAATGTAAAAGGTAAAGTAGAACAAAGGGCCAAATGTGATGTTGAAGATATAAATACAGAGAAGAAAACTTCAGATGATTTTTCAAGGTTTGCATAGATTTGTTGGTGTATGCGGGAAAAATTGTATATTAGTGCTGAAGTATAATTCCCACTACCAGAAATCGCATTAATAGAATCATGCTTGTAAATGAAGATACTCATGTTTGCAAGACATGGTGTGTTGATAGGGTAATGCTAGACTGTGAATTATAATTTGACAGTTGGATTTACTGTTTTTTCATTATTATCAGTATGTTTCTCCCAGTCTTTGGAAGGCAGAGGTGAAAAAGCACCTGGCCATGTAAGAAGCCTGAAGCATTCTGTTTTGAGACAGTTATTGTTCATTTGCTATTCAGCAACCTGAGAGAGACATACAGATCCCCTGTCTCCCTCACATTCCTTCTCCATTAGCAGCTTTGAAGTCACCTCTGGTTATATAAAGGTTTGTCCTAGCTCCTAATTTATAGCTCTGTTTAGTCTCCACCTAGGAACATTTTCCATGTGCTCATTTGCATATACTCTGCAACTCTCATTCTGGAATTATTTATATACTTAAGTCTCCTACACACCTGTAAATATAAGTTTATTTTTTTTTCCTTTAATAAACAGCCTGGAAGTATATATTTTTGTTCTTGGCTCACTAAGCCTAAGTGAAAACTTGTGGAAGATAGATAGGAAATCATACTGCACTACCTGAAGATCTTTCTGACCTCTTTTCCCAACTTGCCTTACTTGACTGTTATGTGGAGAATAAAAATAAGGAAGGGATCATTTTCCTTTGCTTTCTTTATTTAAGAAAAAAAGAAAGCACACTACATTGGAAAGATCTTGCAAGAGAAGAGTTAAGTATTTATATCGCATAGAAACAAACAAAAGTACATGTACTTGAATGTAAGACATGCTTTTGAAAATCTGCATCTATAAGGCAATCAAAAAGACAAATACGTATCTGTTGAAAACAAGTGCACTTTTTGAACATGAAAATACCTTTCCCTGCTTTGAAACTTATGTATGGCAAAATTATAGTAAATTCCTTCTTTTTTTTATTTTTTATTTTACAGATACTGTTACATTCTGATTGCAGGATCCCTTCTTCTGTTTTTTTTTTGTACAATACACACAGTTGAACTTACAATAATACAGACAAGTACTACACACCCAGCTACAATTGCCACTATTACTGTAATGTTAACACCGTCACCGTTGCCTCCGTCACCGTTGCCTCCGTCACCATTGCCTCCATCACCATTGCCTTCATCATCTGAAGGCTCAGATGCTTTTGGAGGAATGAACCATGTGGCTTTTGCTATGTTAGACACCTCTGAAGACAAGTTTGTATCATCAACAGCACAGATGGCAAAGTAGATTATGGTACCATTTTCTATTCTCAAATTTTCTGGTACAAATTTAAATGTTTCTATGTTACCAGCCTCCTGAGGTGTGAGATTGGAGGAATTCACAGAAGTAGCATTATCAAATTCATCTTTTAGGTCCAGAAGATTATCACTGCTTTTTATTATGTACCGATCAGCTAGGGAAAAAAAGAACGTGTAAGAACAAATTAATATAGATGTTTTAATATCCCTGCTTGTGGTGACAGTATAGGACTTCTAGAGCTGCTTTGTGAAAAAAAGTGCTGATGATTCCTGTTTTACTGTTGACTGTATTGCTCAGCATGGGGGAGTTGGCAGGATTGCTGTTAACCCTTACTTTGTAGCATCAAGGGTCTGTTATTCCCAAATCTGGGAACTCCTTTTCAATGGCCTTAAAAATAATTTCACCAACACTCTTAGCTTTGTGTGGACTGTGCAAAATGTAGCTGAATGACAAGCTTTCCTGTCCAAACACAAACATAAGATGAAACACCAATAGAAATATATGTGTATACAGCAGGGGTGGGTCTCGCACCTGGCCTGTATTCTCTCTCACAGCATGAAGTTTTGATAGCAAAAACTGTGAAAGACACAGAATGAATCTCCCATTTGTAATCAGAGAACATGTAGTTAACATTGCTATACATGTGTTCTACTAATCTGGGGGGTTCTGCTGTTTCTGTGTCAAGGCTGTAGCTTTTCAAGACTTTCCCCTCCTCGTCTCTTATCATTATGGACATCTCTTTCTCTGTTTAGATAGTAGAGAAATGTGCATAATATGCCCAGATCCAAACCAATACAGGATCTGCTGCCTTAAAGTATAATGCAATGACTGACATCTTTATCTAGAACAGTTTTTAGACATACAGTTAATAAATAGTCATATAAAAGAAGCTGGGATATATAGATACAGATATATAAATTATTTGAAAGTTTTTTCCTAGTGGGGCTGGTTATTTAAAAAATTCAGATAAGTAAGATTTAAGTCTGAAATTATAATGTGCATAACTGTAGATTGTATATTTGAACATACGTCTGGCTTATGCCAGGAAATGCTTGTACATTACAGCTGTAATTAGGTTTCATTTTTCCCATATAGCATACTTAATGTGTGTATTTTGGTTAGAACATTACTTCATCTCTGTAAATCGACTAAAGCTTTACATTGTGCATGTTGTACCCAGCTCATTGATTTTTTTTCTTTTTTCATTTTTAAATTATGCACAAACATGGATTAAGATCTGTTGCTAAAGTCTCTTATGGTTGTATTATATTTATATTTATTTGCTTTTTTATAATATTCCTTGGTTTACATAGTTTGTTTTTTTTAATGTGAAAAATTAAGGACAATTGAAACAGGTATCATGCAACAGGGTAACTTTCTGTTTGGTTTCATTTTCAGGTGGGAAAGATGTAGCCGTCATCCCTGATTGGTGGTCCACAGGGCATGCCCTCTCAGACAGAAGGATCAGTCTCATCATACAGTGTTTTACTCACCTTTCCCAGTGTCCAAGTCACCTCCTGGAGCTGTCCAAGACAAGACTATTGTTTCATTTTCTATATGAGCATCAAGGTCTGTAACTTTACAGGGTGGAAAACCTCCTGTTGGAATGTTATCCAGTACAAGAGAACTTGATGACGTTCTGCTGAAACTTCCCAGATTGGCTTGGATGTCTTCATCAGCAAATTCAGGTCTTGGTGCATTCATCTGAATTTTACCTGTTTGAAAAATTTTTCAACTTCCACCATGACAAAACTCTGAACTACATTTCTTTTTATTTTTACTGTATCTTAATATCTCTTCTCATCCTATAATTTTTCTTTAGCTTATTCAAATTTAGTAGAAAGTTGTTGAGGTAAAGACAGAAAATAAGGTGATCTCAGGATTTCGAACATAGAATTTAGGAAATCCAAACAGAAGACAAACTCTGAAATGTATAGAAATTGGAAATGATATCATCAGTAAAGCAGGTTGCAGATGTTGGTTAGTAATGGCTGTAATAAGGTGGTTCTTTCCAGCTCTTCCTACATATTGCAGGTTTTAGGAGAGTTTCTGCTTTATAGGCAATACATTGTGAGTTTTTTAGACTTTTTTTAAAAATATTAATTCTTATAAATTTCACTATGTACGTGTGTGTGAATATTAAATTGCAACAACTAATGTATCTTCAGCATTAAGATGAAAAAGTACTCTAAAAATCCAGACAACTCAAAAGCTGTTTCCTACCAGCATTAACTTGTGTACTAATGTTGCACGTTAAATGTCTTTACTCCAATTTAAACCCAGTTTAAAATCTCAAGAAGAATTATGGACCTGAAATTTTTGTTGTGAGCTGCTGACATACAGACTCTGAGCAATACTTATCCTTCCATGGCTGTAAGTAAAAATATTTTTTAGATTAAAGACAATATTTAATGCTATTCCTGTACATAGGAAACACTAGTTGGAGTTGGTTTGTTTTGTAGTAAAAATAATAGGTGGAATACCTGTTAAGATCAAATAGCATTTTTGTGAATCTAAATGATGACATTTGCTTAACTTTTAGATTCCCCCCCCCCCCCCCCTTTGGAAATCACACAAAGAATTGTCTATTTCATAAATGTTCTTACCATTTTCTGTGTAGCCTGGTACATACAAGGCTCGGTTTTGCCTACGGCCAAGTCTGGTGGTTGTATTTCTCCCTTGGGCACTCACTTTTAGACTGTACCTTCCATCGCCTTTTAAAGAAGTAAAGTACCTTGAGTAGATTCCATCATTCTTGATCGTGTCAGCACCTTGGTATAGAATTTTTGAGAATTAATGCCTAGAACAAAATACCTGCTGGTAAACAAGGTTACTTGTACTGTTCATACACAAATATAAAACCTGAACATTACTATGCAGAAAACCTGGCAATGTTTTCGTAATGCAGACATCTTTAACAACAGGCATTGTCCCATTGTGATAACCTGGATTTAAATTGTATTTTGCATAAAAAGAACCATTTTGCATTGACACCTTTAATTAGGTAAATTTCTTGTTACTATCTGTAAGCACCAACCTACTGACCATCTACTAGGTAAAACACCTTTAAATTGAAAAAAACACACACACACACAAAAAAAAACAGCATAATATAACCTTTGGCCAGGAGTTCACCAAGACGAGGTTCTTTCTAAAACAGAACTTGTGCATTTGTACCTGACTAGCTGCAGTAGACGGTCTGTTGATGGCATCCAAGCTAACTATTTTAAAGCCTGGCAGCAATACAAAAATAACCTCACAGGTTTAGAAGATAGATGGTGTTTAAGAAACACAGGACAACCCATTGACATGTTATTATATTTTTAATTACAGCAATATGAAAGCAAGGACAGAATGAGGAGGTACTGCTGGCTACTACTGAACTCATGAAGTTACAGGTCTGCACCAGTGGTGAGAACACTAATGGAGAAAAGGAAGATGGAGGATGAAAAGTGATCAAGGGATGCTGAATGCCAGAATGTCACGCAGTTTCTCTAAGAAAGAGTATTTTTGAAAAGAAGAATAATGCATGTATTTAAACATGGAAAAGAGATACTGATAACATTTGGTAAGGTAACGTTAAGGCTATAGTCCATCTTAATAGAATATGAGATGGACTAACAAAACAGCAAGTTTTCTTTTTACCTTGCCTCTTGAGGGCAGATGATTACATGAAAGAAAAGCAGCTATGAGCAACGTACCCTTTACCATTCCCCGTTCTCCTGCTTTCACCCATAATAACAGCACAGGAAAGAAGTTGGAACAATTTTTCATTTAAAGGCACATTTCTTTGTTCTCCTCACCAAGCAAAAGCCTTGTAGCTTACTTCTATCTTAAAACAGTAGGGCTCACTCTCTCCCTTTTTAATTTTTCCCTGATTTAGGGCATAGTCATAACTAAGTCCTTAATGATAACTGAAGAGAGCACAAAGACTTGGATTCCCAAATTCATAAATGCAAAGATTTTTACTGTATATGGAACCTTACCTGCACCATTATCAAGAAGGTCAAGGCTTACTGGTGTAGCACCATCCTTCTCTATGGTGGCTATCACAGTTGCACCAAGAACAGGCAAGAACCCTTGGCTAACCTCTGCATAAACAACAACTGGATTAGGTGCTATGTTTGCCTTTTTCATGTAAGCTGCCACGCTCACAGGAGGAATGTCAGAAGATGCTGCTCGAGAGGTGACTGTAACTGATATAACTTGATTTGCTGTATATACATTCTGAATGTAATAATGCCAATCTCCCAGCTGCAGGTAAAATACAAAAATATTACAAAAAATGTGAAAAAGCTTCATGTTCTAACAGTACCATTATTTTTCTTACATCATCACCATCATCATCATAATATCAATAATAATAATAAACAAATAAAACAACCACAATTAAAGAAAAGCAGTATGCTAGTGTACAGGAAATGTTAATTCAGAAAATAAAAGAAAACGTTCGGTCTTTACCTCTGCAGTGCCATTTATACCGAGTCTAGCTGCATTTGAGTTTAAATTATCAAATGTAAAGTCTGAGCTTCCATACTCTTTTCCTTTGGGGTCCCTCAGAAAGAAAAATGGCTGGTTGATACTCCATGCAAAGACGAAGAAAGTGTCATTTCCCACAGTTTTGTCAATGGTCACAGTACTATTCATCCAGTCATTAGATTTAACATCTAGCTGTTTGCTTTCAAGCTGTTAGAGAAATAAAGTCTGTCTTATTGCTATGTAAAGAAGCATTGGAAACAACTGGAAAATTAAGATCCATTTGGCACAGCTATTGAATGAAGAAAAAAAATTAAATCCCAGATTTGCTTTCTGAAATGACTGCTTGCATAGTAACATTGATTTTAAGTGTAAAATTATGGTAAACAGAATAAGTTACAGTAAGTCCTTCACTTATGTATCTAATTTTATCTAGCTATCTAAAACATTGTGCCTGTAAGCAGTTTTGCCATTGCAGTTTGTCTGTCCCTCAAAATCTTAAAAAAGAGAGAAAGAAAGTGTCTCCACATATGACTATAAGGCTTATGAGTAATAAGGAGGATAGAAATTAAAATAGAACAGAGGAAAACATATAGAAAAGAGAAGTAAACAAGATTTCCTTTATTATAATAATTTTGTGTAGTTTCCTCACTCCTATATTAAGAATGATAAAGTCTGCAATTAGAAAATAGTCTGTCATGAACTCAGTTCTGTTTTCTGCTGTATAGGTAGGGCAGAACAGTCAATTCAAGGCAATAAAACAATTAAAAAACACCAGACCTGCTTTTTAAATCTACACTGACGGATGCCTATAATCTAGCTATCTTTGCAGTGGTATATTTTGGATAAAACATAGAATGTTTTTATTATTATGTTAGAATATTAACAAGGTGAAGAATGAGTTGCTAAATTCTAATTAACAGTTGGCCTAGGTGAAAGGTCTAAAAGTTAATACATTAAAATGTTACACATGGTTTAGGAGAGAAGCCCTATTTTAGTTGTATCTTTATCACTTGGGTTAGACTGTTAAAATGCTCTAAAATATAATGTTTCTTGTAAGAGTGAACTAGATTTCCTGGGAGAGTTCTGCTTGCTTTTTTCTCTCAAAGTCCCTCAGATCTTGACAATTATGAGAAATAATTTTCTTGATTTGATGGGCTAATACAGAATTTATTTCACTGTAACTGTAGCAGACCACTAAAAATTGTATTTGATCCCATTCCCAATTTGAGCCATTATCGGTTAGGATCATTAGTATCTAACTTCATTCAATTACTGATCAACTAAGAGCATAGGAGGAAGAAGTAGTGTTGAAATTCAGACCTGAATAGACTGTTGAGAAATATCTCCACTTCCTGATGTAATTGCACTGAATGCCTCAATTAGTTTACTGGGGAGGACTTCATCTACAGCATAAAGTTGTAAACCTCCTGAAAGACAAGAGGAAAAGTTTTAGTAATACTAATTAATACTCTAAAAATGCCAGTTTTTATGTGACTTCTAGTACCAAATGTTTTACTGAGATAGCCAATTTGTTAATAAATCAAAAAACAGAAATGCATCTTTTTATTAATGTGTTAAAACACATATCATAGTAAATTCATGTAAAAATCTATTCTGGCTTGTGTGGTCAGCTCATTTTAATTCTCATTAACATAGTTTGCCTAAAAATCACTTCCTGCAGCATAACTTCACATACAGCAGTTTTAGACTTTTCCTAGTACTTTTGGATTTGGAGCCACATCTTAACCCCCCAGAGTCAGGGAGAGACTGCAGTGCTGAGCCCTGGGGAGCCTACAAGTGGATGTGAGTCTGAAAATGCACAGCATGTGCACCTCTTAAATAAAAGTATTTATTCACCAGACTTGTTTGGAGTCAGACTGATGTCTAGATCTACACAAGGAATCTTCCTTTTCCAGGGCATTTACAGGTACTGTAGCATGAAGCGACACCCCTATGGATAGTTTCAAATGGTTGTTTTAAAGCTAACTATGGAGCTCCAGCTCAGCTGACAGCTCTGCTGGCTAATGACAAGGGCAGTCACAGCCTTTACATTAGTTCACTTCAGCTGCAGCAGCTGGAGGAAGTTTTTTTACGTATATAGTAAAAAAAAAGGCTTAAAAGTTGAAGAATATAGAGCATTCTAGTCATTGCATGTTATGCCAGAAATAAAATTATAGTCATTGCAGAACACTACTTTTTATATGCTATATAATAATATCATAATTAAATCTCCTTAGTAACAGGGTATTGTCATGTTATTGTATTTTTTAAATCAAGACAGCTCTTAAAGCAAAACTGTGGATCTCAAAGAGTTCTGCTTGTTTGCATTAGAAAAGCCTGTCATGAAAACCAGATTTTTTTAAATTAAATTTGTTTTAAATTTATTACAAATCAAATGTATTTATTTTTTCCAGACCAAAGAATTGCCATGCTTTGACATCTTCATACTTCAATATGCATGCCAGAGAAAGAGCGCATTTAGAAAATTTACCTGTTATCTTTGAAAATTCTTCTAATTCTTTGGCTGCTGAAGAACCCAATGCAATGGTGTGAATTATTGCCCCACTTTCTTTCACCTCATTAAGGCAAGCTGCCATACCCGAATCCTCTCCGTCTGTCAGTAACACAATTTCTGAACCATATGTTACACTGATTTTCTCTGTAATTATCTGCATTAAGACAAGAGTTTGAGATATAAACAGCAGAATAACTTTTAAATACTAGCGTATCACAGAGCACAAATAATCTATGCATTTGGAAGAACTGTGTTAACTTCAAATATTATTGCAATTGATATTGCAACATCTAATTGCTTAGTAATTGCTTTAGTAAGTGTTAAATTATAAATAAGAAATATTTAATATAAGTCCCTTCCAACTGAACTATTCTATTCTATTCTACTCTGTTCTATTCAGGGAAGGCACCTGTCCCCAGCTGAAGATGTCAGAAGCACTCTGTGTATGCTTCGCTGTTTCATGGAATGGATGTTTAGGGGAATTGTATTAAAAACTTGTGTCCGCTGCCTGGAACTATCCATCTTTATTCTCCAAGCAACATTTCAGAGCAGAGAAGGAAAGGCGTAGTCCCAGGGGGGTCTCTGTGGTAAGTGAAGGTGGGCCGGCAGAGGTAGGGATCACCCACTAGGAGTCTTTGACCACAGTCTTTGCTGCTCCATCCCCCTCTGGATGTCCACCTGCATCCTGAATCCATGTCCTCACCCTCCTCTCTGCCCTGGGCTCTCAGCTACCTCAGCAGTCTCATTGCTCTCTGAATAATTTCTGTCTTTTCTTCCCGTTTCCTACCCATTGCTACTTGTTTTCAGTTTTTTCTTCTGAGTTAGGTGACATCTGCTGTGATTTCAAACATTGTCAGCCCAAGAAAGTAAAACAGACAAACAAATAATAGTGGCTATTTATCACTGGTTCCCAGTCTCATGATTTGTATGTGGTTTCACAATGCTTTCACAATTTTAGGGGCTTGATTCATGACTAGTGAGCCCTAGGAATTAAGAATACTATTGCACATCTTCCCTAGTAAACACATCTACTTTATATGTTCATTGTGATTTGTTAGCCAGATCTCTGGTGTTTTCTCAGCCCACATTTTGCTAGAAAAAAAATCTGAAAGATGTCAGGAATACAGGAGGATGTCCATTGTCATGTTGGTCTGCAGCCTCTCCTCTATGTATGCCCAGCAGTGTGATCGGGCTGTGAGTTAGTCCAGCCACGTGAGAGCTTTGACTGCAGTACTGCATATTCTTTCCACTGCAAGTCATTCAAGAACTGTATTAATCTCTTAACTTTTTCTTGCACAAACTAAATAGAATAAGCTTTGTATGTTTCCAACTAGAAATTCAATTTTCCAAAATTTAGATAATTCTTGTAGTACACTTTGCAATCTGATCTCATTTTTCAATATCCTTTTTCAATCAAGGCCATCGCATCCAAATACTTTATATACCCAATTTTCTCCTGATAGATTCAATAATCGTATTATCTTTTTTAGCTCTACCATTGCAAAGGAAGTCCATGTTCAGTGGGCTATTAAGTAAGTTTTTTGCTTTTTCCTCATTTTCCATACCTTCCAGGAGATATTTCCACACTGTACTTTACCTGCAGTCCTTTCCGTACACCTGCACAGATATTGGTTCCTCCACCAGCGCTTGTAGGCAAATTTTGAACAAGTCTTTGACGTACTGCATCACTGGTTATTTGTTGCAAAGAACTTTTTATGTATGCAGAAGATTCAAACGTGACAATTCCAACCCAGGAACCAATTTCAATAATTTGGAGCAGAAATACCTCTGCAGCTTTATGGAGATTGTTGATGCGGTTTTTCTGTATGTGAAGGAAAACAATATCCTTAGAATGCAGTCTCTTCTGAAAAGCTTTGACTATGACCAAAATATAGGAATTTTTTATGTTGATTTTAATTAGAAATTAAAAACTATCTGCCATAAGGTAAGATATGTACACTCAGTTCTAAAACACAGGAGATGTGTACCGTGTTCCAGTACCACAAAAGTGCAGCAAACTACAGTTTCCAGGAAAGATGTCACCAAGCAAACTCCATCTTCTGATGTTATGGCTTCATTCCTAATCAAGATTTTTGCCACTTTTTTTTTTTCTTTGATGATATGGTGGCAGTGCAAAAGGGCAACACCTACAATGCTGGAGCAGTAGGTTAGCCTAGAGGCTAAATATTTTGGAAATATACATAAGTATTAATTAAAGTAAAAGAATACATATATATAAAATGCAAATATTTGAAGGGATTACTAAAAAAACAGTTATGTTTGGAAACATTTCTCTCTGCGGCTAGCTATTCTTACAGTATTTCTTTGTAATTATCTTCATTTTGTGCTTTACCATTACATTATTACTTACTATTCACTTTAATAAAATGTACTGTGGTTGTTAGACATCTGTATCATAAAAATCATATAATTTGTTACAACTTCAGATCTTTGCTGAAGATCAGTCTCAAGAACAGCTCTGGGCTAGAATGGCATGTCTGGAAATAGATCTCTTGATGAAGCACACTGGGAGAATCCCACAATTATTATATGTAAGCCATACCTACAGAATTGGAGCATATACATGAAGAAGCTTTATGCTTCTTCATGTATATTTTGGTTTGAGGCACGACTGTCAAATATTTATAAATATTTCTCAACATGCTAGAGCCGTTTGAATTATTTTCTTGAGATGAACAGTCTTATTTTTAGTCTTGAATTCCTGTGAGAAATGAAACTCTGAACTTGCAATATTTTCAATAAAAGAGTAATGGTTATTGGCTTACTATTGAACCTTGGAAGAGGTAAGTTATGGATAAAGAAGTGCAGAATGTCATCAAAAGAAGAATATATAGGTTGATTTTTAAAGGCTGTTGGAGTATGCTTAGAGGTTTGAAGTCTGTTAATAAATCAAGAGATATCTGCCTTACCTACCCAGATAATTATGTCACCTTTCTACACATGATAACATTGTTTACAGCTTTATGAGAGTGTTAGGATTTTTATGCAAATAATCACATATTAAGGGATCTGTAGTAAACCTTGCATCCATAAACAAGCTTAGCACCTCCTGCCACTGGAAGCTCTGAAAGGAAAAACTTATGCAAAATCTTATGGAAGAAAAAAAAAAGGGGGAAATAGAACCTCAGCCTTGTTAAAATGATATAGCATTACGGCAGCTCACACTCTTGATTCCAAAGAGCAATATTGCAAAGAGGAAAGGAAATTTAATTTATTGATATATTGCAACCTGCATATTTACTTTAAATTTTAGGATCATTCATAACGAAAACACAATGTGAAATGCCACCTATAATACATTTTCTGCTTGGAAGAATTATATCAGCACTGTCATTCTAGGTCTGGAACAAAGGAAGAAAAATATTTACAATGGAGATTTTACAAGAAAAAAAGACTAAGGCTGGCCTACAAGTCTCAGGCTTTTTAAATGATTTCCTTTAGGAATTCCTAAAAAAAATTATCAAGAAAAATGAGAGTAACCTTTTTTCTTTTTCTAAAATAATATAGTTAATGACTGAATTGACTGAAAATATTTTTAATTTTATAACTTTTTCGGCTTCTTACAAATTTTTTGCATAAAATTGCTTATAAAATGTGTATTCTTACCAATGTCATGCTCCCAGAAATATCCAGTACTAACGAGACTGCTCTGTCTTGGGTCTGCAGTAGCCTGAAGGTGGTCTCAAAGGGGGGTGCAGAACTATGTACAACAGACGAGTTGCGAAAGTCATCAGATTCCATTATTACTTCCCATGTGCTTTTGTGGTTGCACATCTTATTCTGCATATTTGGAGCCTCATCGTTGTGACTGTTTTTATCACAAAATTCAACCACCTAAAAAGTCAGATTGAAACTAATAAGAATTCTGAACCCAACAGTTTGAGCATAAAAGAGTATCTCATGAAAGAGTATATGAAGTTTGGGGTGGGTGACAGGACAAATAGAAGTCTTCTTCTCCAACGAACATCCCATGTGCCATGGTGCCTGGCCAGATAGGATCTTAGAAGAAGATAAGAAGTAAGATAAGATTGCTCTGCAAAGGAGTGTAATAGAGCTAACCAGCTCTTTTACAGTTATTTTAGGGCAAAGACATTTAGCAAGAATGCTTCATTTTTATGCCTGTTGACCTGAT
This sequence comes from Anseranas semipalmata, assembly GCA_013399115.1. Classification (NCBI taxonomy): domain Eukaryota; kingdom Metazoa; phylum Chordata; class Aves; order Anseriformes; family Anseranatidae; genus Anseranas; species Anseranas semipalmata. Next base: position 463,254 of record VXAA01001622.1, read on the forward strand.
TTTCCAAACAAAGATCAAGAAGGTTGCTGATATTTCAGTACTTCTCACCCTTTTTGACCTGAAACATCTGTCAGATCAATTCCTCTAGCTGCTTTGTCTTCCTTTTTGAACAGATTTTCTTAGAACTTAAAGCATCAACCACATTTTTTGAAATAGACAGAAGTTAATCAAAGTAACCAAACTGATCATTAATTGATTAGACCCCAAATGTTACTAAGCTCTCAGTCCAGAAAGGTACAGTAATACTTACAGAAGGTAAGTATTGCATATACATAATAGAAGATGGGTTATTTTGATTTATATCTGGTACAAATACACATCCAGCTTCATATTGCTGACCATCATATTTGCAGCTTCTTGTCTCACACTTGTTTCCACTGCAGTTTTGGATCACGGGTGTACCAATGATACCAGCTGAACACCTAGAGGAAGAGAAGATAGGCAGGGCTGGTTAAGAACCCATACATAATCTATAACAGGTTATTTATTTGAATTTTGGCTTCCCAAAGACAAATTGCCATTGGCACAGCACTGTACTATACACCACACAAGCACACAAGTAGACAGTCTCTATGCCTGGTAAAGTCCTCAAACTAATCTAGAAGGGGTTATAATCATAAAACACTTGTGGCCTTTTGTTTATGAGTTGATAAATTCTTGAGATGTTTATAGGCTATGCACAAAAGACATTCTGCTAGTAGTTGCAGTGCAATAGACTGTATTAACATGCCTGACCAAGAAAAGAAGGAAAGCTTGAACTAATTCTCTACATCCATTCAGTTATTGTCCTTCTTTGTAGAAGCTGTTTGAAATCACAGAGGTTTCAGTAGGGAATTTCAGTGTTGGTGAAAACTGCTATTTAATAAAACTATCTTAAATATGTACATAACAAATGGTGACTAAGTCTACAGTTGCACACATAGCAAAAGATTAACCAGCCTGATCCATAGAACCTGTTACAAAATAGTACTGGAGGCAACTGTTGCCTTCTCGGTCACATAGCAGGCAATACACAATGCTGAGTAAGTGTCTTTTAATCATATGAACAGATCACAGAACCTGTACAAAGTACAAGCTCAGCACAGACAACAAGAATCTTGAAAACATTATTGAAATGTTTAAAAGAATGTAATGTAAAATCAGAAATATGAAAAATGATACCTTGTTGCTTCAACACTTGCTTTTTCAGAATTTCTAGACACATAAAAAGGTGCGTCAATATTATATTCGTCAAACACCCCCCAGCGAAGGTGAGCCCATTCGTGGACAAAAACTCTACCTGTTGAAAAGCAGTAATATGTGCACGTTCAAAATGCAACTGTTTAAAACCTACCCAGCATTTTGCTTGGTCTTTTTTAATAAACTCAGATAATTCTTATCTCAGGTAATACAAGAAAATTGTGAAATAGTTAAGCAATAGGGAAAATAATTTTTCCTTGAGGTAAAAATCAGAATCATAGAATGGTTTGAGTTGGAAGGGACTTTGAAGATCAGCTAGTTCCACCCCCCCTGCCACGGGCAGGGACACCTCCCACTAGATCAGGTTGCCCAGGGCCTCATCCAACCTGGCCTTGAACACCTCCAGAGAGGGGACATCCACAGCTTCTCCGGGCAGCCTGTTCCAATGTCTCACTACCCTCATACTAAATAATTTCTTCCTAATATCTAATCTAAATCTATCCTCTTCTAGTTTAAAACCATTACCCCTTGTTCTATCACTACACTCCTGAACAAAGAGTCCCTTCCCAGCTTTCCTGTAGGCCCCCTTCAGGTACTGGAAGGCTGCTGTAAGGTCTCCCTGGAACCTTCTCTTCTCCAGGCTGCACAACCCCAACTCCCTCAGCCTCTCTTCACAGGAGAGATGCTCCAGCCCTCTGATCATCCTCATGGCCTTCCTCTGGACCCACTCTAACAGGTCCATGTCTTACGCTGCAGGCCCCAGAGCTGAACGTAGTACTTCATGTGGGGTCTCACAAAAGAAGAGTAGAGAGAGAGAATCACTTGCCTGAACCTGCTAGCTACACTTCTTTTGATGCAGCCCAGAATCCAGTTGGCTTTCTGGGCTGCAAGTGCACATTGCTGGCTCATATTCAGTTTTTCATCCACCAATGCCCCCAGGCCTTCTCCTTAAGGCTGCTCTCTATCCAGCCATTGCCCAGCCTGTCTGCATGTTTGGGATTGCCCAACCCAGGTGCAGGACCTCGCACTTGGTCTTGTGGAACTTCATGAGGTTCACAAAGGCCCACTTCTCAAGCCTGTCAAGGTGCATCTGCATGGCATCAGTCATCTACTAGGAAGGTATCAATTTAGTAACCAGGACTCGAACTGTTATTCATATTCGACTTTCAGAAATGCAGGAACTGTTCTAGAGACACTTTTTTCCCATGCTGGTAAAAATATCATGAGGAATTTTTATTTTTTATTTTTTTGGTGAGGTTTCTGTTCCATAGGGCAGCAAACCTCTACACTTTTGACACAATGGTACAAAATCAGATAAATGAACATTGGACATTTCACTTGCTAAGCGCTCATAAAAGGAAGGCTACTGCTAATGCCAGTAGCTAAATGCAGAAAAGTAACCATTTCTTAAGGTTTTCAAAGAGTTTAACAACATCTGGATCCACTGAATATTTATCTTCAGGCATTTTACAGGTATTTACTACTTCTGAAAAACGTCTCTCTTCAAATTTTTTTCATTTTGGCAAGCTAACTGGAATACCCAAGTTCACTAATCACTTTGAAAAATCTTGGCCATTTCATACTATCAGTAAAGCAGGCAGTTAAATGAAATAGCAGTATTACCTCTTTCTCCATAAACTTTAGCCAAACTGTTATTTAACAGGAAGTTAGGTGTGAAATGGATGTACCGTCCTTTCTCCATACATCCTCCATACTGCAAGGTATAGGGATCATCTCCATATTTCAAAAAAGGGTCTGCTATGATGACATCTGCCTGAAACAGTAAGACCAATGGCATATAAAACATGGGTATAGAGAAAGGTTAGGTGATTTTTCTTCAATAAATCCAGTCCTGCAATTATTTTTATCCTACCAACACTCCCATTAACTCTCCTTTTGAGTAAGCACTCTGAGGATTTGTTCTACATTTTGCTATGATTTATAATGTAGCCCTATCGGTCTTGCTTTTCCTTGTGGTTCTAACCATAAACAGTTCTCTAAATCATACCTTGTTATATGATTCTGTTTTTAATCTTGAATAGTTGCCATTTTTCTTCCATGTTTTAGGAATTATAATTTTTACAGACTTGAAGAAAAATCGATGTTTTGTAGCTTCAAACAAGTAATTAGAAGCATCTTTAATCATTCTCTAGGGAGTGAAAGAAAATAAAATATTAATATCAATGTTTGTATTTAAAGTTTGTACATGCAATGAATAATTTAGCCATATCAAGAAACAGCAGTAGGATAAAGCAGAACGGGGTACATAACAAAACTCAGAAAGTACTAGAGTCTTCACTAAGAAAAGAAGGAATAAAGAAGCCAAGACCCAAGCTGTTGTTCTTGGAATCTCTCAGCAGTTCTGTAATCCTTCTCTTAATCAGAGATAATGATAAAATTCACATGCTAGCCTTCATATGAGATAAAAATTACTTAATACAAGAATTTTACCCTTTTACCTGGCCTGACAGCAAGTGCAATCAAATATCCATGTTACATGCACACAAAATTAAGCTAAAGGAGATTTCTTACAGACATTCAGTTTGCCAGGACTGAGAGTGATAGTGAGTGCTAACTCCATGACAAGTGGAGCAGTAATGAGATGTGGTGCTTCACCTGTCCCCATGCCACTCCTTGCCTGATTTGCAGACAGAATGGAGTACTTTAACTAGTTCAAGGGAACTAAAGGAATGGTGTAAGAGCAAGTTCTCATAAGGCCAGCTACACTTAATTTCTCAGGTGGTAGGTATCTCACACCAACAGTAACTGTCACTTGTACACTTCCATCCTAAAAAACTCTCAGTGGCTTGTCAGTGAAAATGCAGCGATCTAAACTCTAGTCATTGTTAAATAAGAGGACAGTCAGTGACTGACAGTAACAAGTAAACTATTGCACCTGCTTTTGCTTCATGTAAACCTCTTCTCATTAGATGAAAGTAGCCTGGAAATGTTACAGACCTCATAGCTGACCAAAGGATGGTATCCTTCGTACTTGATCTTAGAATGGACATGGGATTGTGATCACGGGATTGTGATCCCTACATCAGGGACCAGAAGGCATTAGAGATACTGCAGAAGCTGAGGTGTTTGTCAGAATAAGTGTCCTGTTCAGCAGGTTTTCTCTAAAATGATTTGACTTTGTAGAAATAGTTTTGTTGCTTTTCAATGTTCTTGGGAATCTGGAGAGGTCCCGGTTGACTGGAAGTTGGCAAATGTTGTTCCAGTTTTCAAGAAGGGCAAGAAAGAAGACCCTGGTAATTACAGGCCTGTCAGTCTCACTTCAGTGCCTGCTAAAATTATGCAGAAAATTGTTCTGGGAGTTGTTGAAAAACACCTGAAGGACAATGCAGTCATTGGTCATAGCTAACACACAAGGTTCACAAGGGAAAGGTCCTTCTTAATGAACTTAATTTCCTTTTATGACAAGGTCACCCATCTAGTTGACCAAAGGAAGCTAGTTGATGTAATCTTTTTGGATTTCAGTAAAGCTTTCGATACGGTTTCTCACAGTATCCTTCTGAACAAAATGTCCAGCATGCAGCTAGATAAAAACATAATACAATGGGTGAACAATTGGCTGATGGGTCAGGCTCAAAGGGTTATAGTAAATGGGGTTACATCAGGCTGGCAGCCAGTCACTAGTGGGGTTCCCCAGGGGTCCATTTTAGAGCCAGTACTCTTTCACGTTTTCATAAATGACTTGGCTGTAGGACTAGAAAGTGTTTGAGTAAGTTTGCAACTAAATTGGGAGGCGCTGTTGACTCCCTCAAGGGTAGAGAGGCCTTGCAGAGAGATCTTGACAAATTAGAGAGCTGGCAATTACCAACTGCATGAAGTTTAACAAGAGGAAATGCTGGATTTTGCACCTGGGAAGGAGCAACCCTGACTGTATGTATAGACTGGGGAAGAAAGGCTAGAGAGCAGCCCCCAGAAAGGGATCAGGAGGTTTTGGTTAATGGCAAGCTGAATATGAGTCAGCAGTGTGCCCTGGCAGCCAGGAGGGCCAGCCATAACCCGGGGTGCATCAAGCACAGCACTGCTAGCTGGTCAGGGGAAGGGATTGTACTGCTCTGCTCTGCGCTGGTGCAGCCTCACCTGGAGTGCTGTGTTTTGGGCACCACAGTATAAAAAGGACATAAAACTATTAGAGAGTGTCCAAAGGAAGGGTATGAAGATGGTGAGGGGTCTGGAGGGCAAGATGTGTGAGGAGCGGCTGAGGTCCCTTGGTTTGTTCAGCCCAGAGAAGAGGAGCCTGAGGGGAGGCCTCATGGCGGCCTGCAGCTTCCTCACGAGGGGAGCGGAGGGGCAGGCGCTGAGCTCTGCTCTCTGGTGACAGCGACAGGACCCGAGGGAACGGCATGGAGCTGCGACAGGAGAGGTTCAGGTCAGATACTAGAAAAAGGTTCTTCACTGAGAGGGTGGTTGGGCACTGGAACAGGCTCCCTAGGGAACTGGTCACAGCACCAAGCCTGTGCAGACCCAGGAGTGGGACTCGATGATCTCTGCAAGTTCCTTCCAGCTCAGGATATTCTATGATTCTATGAACCTGGCCAACATCCTACTCTAGGGGTATCGATCCATCAAGGCATCTAAATGGATTGCAAGAAAAGTTAAGCCCAAACATGCCACTAAACCCAAACATTTTTTTCCTTTTTCCTTTACAATTTTTAAAGGAACATTAGGAGCCATGCTAGCTAATGAAACATAATAGTATAATCAATGGCTATTAAACACTCATTCATAGGACATTCTTTCAGGTAAAGATAATTTGGAAAGCTATTTAAAGGAATTTCAGCCTGGCTCCAATCAGAGATATTACAGCTCTGTCTCAGGTAATTAGTGCTCTTTGTAACAGCAATAGATGGCAAGAAAAAGTAGAAATGACTAGTTTACTAACTATCATCCGTGATTAATTCAAAACCAGAGGAAAAAGTCCCATTTACATGAATGGGACTCATGCTACTTTCCAAGCAGAAAAAGTCAAGGTGTTCTCAACTGCTGAGAATCGATGCATAGAAATGCAGATGTTCTTACCTTTGTGTTCAGGATGATGTTGGCATCTTCTGGCACGCTGGGATTAATTGCAACAACCAAATCCTCGTAGCCACTCTCATTTAGCCACACTGCAGAACCTTTTGCCATATGCAGAAGCTGAAAAGACAACAAAAATATCAAACTCCTAAACACCCCCATTATTTGTCCCTGTCTCCACATGTACAGTTAGAAAAAGAATGGGTTATCAGCCTTATTTATACGAATGCCTTTGGTGCCAAGAGAGGCGTTAACATTTTACAAGAAGACTTTGATCTATGCAAGTACAGTGAAAAGTGATTGAATAAGCTGGTTGTGTTTAGTCACACATTTCAGGAAGAAATGTTTGCATCTTATTGTCACCTAAAAAATACATTTTACTTCCTTATGCCTTTTCAGGTCATCTATTTTTTTTAAATTTATATATTTTATGTTAAATTCAGTCAGGGCCATTTTCTGAGTAAGCAGAAATAATCATACAAACAAAGCTCTTTGGAATTTCCTGAAAAATATTCCTAGTAACACAATAATTGTGTAATACGGAATTGAAACAATAGGCAAAGCAAAATTAGATCAGCGAGAGAGTAAAAGTTATGATATACTCTGTTGATAATAGTTGGTTTGTAATATCCCCCCCTTTTAAATGGCTGGCGTTGTTTGTCTTTAGGTGCATAATCATGACTTTTGGATTAAAATGTGTTTTCTGGAGCAGAAACAGTTTGTCAAGCAAACCAGATTACTCCATGGGGCTGTCCTAACACTCCTGGGCATTTCCCACTTCATATTCTAAGAAACTTGTCCAGAAGGAACCTTATATTTTATTCCAATTCCTTGGTAAAATATTTAATAGCATCATGCCTATAACTCATTTGCAATGATTTGAGAAATGGTGGTGATTCTCTACCAAATACTTTCTGAGTCATCTGCTAAGTAGTTCCTAATATGTTAACGAGGTGCTTGGTTAATCCAGCACATTGTTATATTTTAAATCGCACTGTCACAGTGTCACGGGTATTTCATGATATAGCTATATCTTTAGTCAGAGTCTTAACTGTATAAAAATAAATAAGAAAAATGGAATAAATGTGGTCATGTTTGATAATATTTTCATCTTTTAATTCTTTACTGATTGATTTCTGTATCAGCCTTTCCATTATTTTTGTGGAACAGATGGTAAGATTTTCCAATAATTCTTCAGGTCATCCCCTCTGCCCTTTATAAAAATATTATTTCTTCTTGGTGCTATTGTAAGAGCCCTTAATAGTCAGGAAAGTAAACTGCTGCTGAAATTCCTATACAATTCTTTAAAATCACTGTGCAAAATTTATCCAGGCACATGCATTTGGAAATACTTCTGCCTGAGGACTTATTTCCATCTGTTTTCCTAGTGGATCAACAAATAGTTCCTGATTGTCATAGGATGAAGTGACATCATACCACTTTTTTCCCAAACAATGGATAGAATAAGAGGCTATTTTTTCTGTTTGTGTGTTTTTAAAAACAGTAATACTTTTACGGTGTCTACTATTTGCCTTATTCTTGCATAAGCTTTTTCTTGCTGTTTCTGATACACTCATGTTTGCCACCAGCAGTGCTTTCACCTGATATTGTAGCCCCTCATCAACTTTCTGCTTTGCCCATTTCAAACTCATATTGATTGTTACTCACTTATTCAGTGTGTCATTCTCTCTAATTGCTACCTTCACTTCACCTCCGATCTGAGGAGGCATTTAAGCAAAACCAAGGTTGTTTTCTGTTTGCCTATAGCAGTCACTGAAGCCTTAGGAACAGTAATGACCAGCTCGTTTTTAAACACCCTGTCCACGCTACTGGAGAAAAGCAAAGCTTTTTGACTTAACTTTTACAGCCGCGAGGAATTATGAGACAGGGAAGTCAGCAGTTAACTTGTGTTGAGATGTATGTGTTTGGCTGTGCCATACAGTCAGAACTGACTCAGTCTTTGACAGCTTTTTGTCTTAAACTTATTGTGACCTCTGGGTTTAGTTTGATCCTTGGATTTACTGTACTGGGCTGTAACATTTTCATGCCGTATGCTCTTAATCCAGTCATTGCCTTTAATATTACTGCAATAACAGAAGAATCGGCATTTCTTTTACAGGACACCCGCTTAGTTCTACTAGGTGCAGCTCCAAAGGTCAACAAATTTGTCCAGGCTGGAACATGAGACGGTGTAATGGCATTGCACAGTTACTCTGATATCGAAGGTGTTGTACCATGAGGAGCATCCTAAGAGCAGACTCCACAGCTGCAGTCTCCTCATCCCTTTCTCCTGCCTGGGCTGGGGTTTTTCCAGTTAAAAAATGTTTCGGCTGAAGTGGTGTGAGGAAGTTTAATCGTTGTCCCTGGAAAATAGTTAAACTGGGAGGGAGCTGGAAACTTCCAGCAGAGTCTTGAAGAGAAAGAGCCTGAGAAGCAAATATTTTTGGCTCTAGGGAAATCAGGATGTTGGGTTATTGCAGCAACTGTAGACATGGGTACAATACCTGCTGTTAGATAACACAAATGTTTAAAAGCAATAGCAAAACACAGGGAAGCTTGAAAGCAAAGTGCTGGTCAGATCTGGAAGGTTTGGCAAGGCCAAACACCTGCCCATTTGGTTTCCAGCAGAGCTCCTTCTACCATGATCAACCATGCAGGTCTAAGCAAAATAAACTTAATTACGTAAAAGTCTTGTTTCCCACTTGAGAAGTGATGCAGCTGTCTAGAGCTATGCCTAATCAAGCTAGAATATTTTTTACACCTTCAAGAAGACCACACTTTGCTGAATACATTAGTTATCCTCCCAGCTCTCGCCTTTGGCCTGTGATCAGTTGCCCATTTTAGTTAGTCCAGCAGAAAGCAAACGGTATTAATCTGAACTTTTCCAAGAGAAGATTTCTGTCGGTTTTCCAATGGAAAATGTAGATTTCACTGGCTCATGTGAGATAACAATTGCATCATTTTTCTTTTAATATCCTACTATGAGAATAGAAAGAGCATTGTCATGTTAGAGGACAGGAAAAAAAATGAAGAGCCACACTTTGGGACAGGATCATCACACATTAATATGAAGTCAAAAGGTGAAATCTTTGTATGGCTGGAAAAAAGGACACTTCTTCCCTTTAAGGTAGGATAATACAACAGTGGTTCTTTTGCAGGCTTCCTTTTATACTCTCATTACTCTTTATGAGTGCTTTTATGTATTTGGTTTTATGTATTTACTTAATTGCTGTCTTTATCACATCTTTCTTTTATCAAAATCCTGACTGCACCAACAGACTCTAATGCCCTGACCAGCCTATAACCTCCTTTATCTGTAGTGTTCCCGCAGCCTTTCCCCCTGCACCCTCCCCAGCCTTTAACTGCCAGACTGCAAAGACCACATCTGATTTGGTGCACCTGTGAAACCTTGGATCAGGTTTCTGGGAAAACAGCCAAATTATTTTTCCTGCACCCTAACATATTTTCCCGTCTCTTCCTGATTTTCCATCCCTTCCTTTTTACTGGCCCTTCTAACTGGCTTTACTTGGGTTATATTCCTAGAGATTTGAAATATACGGTTGCTTCAAATCGCTTCCTAAACTTAACTATCTGATTGAGCTGGTTTACTTCCTGAAGAAAATTGTTCCTGTAACATTCAGTTGTAAACACCTTCAGCTCTTTCATTAAGTCCAAGCCAAGTAAGAACAAAGGATGGTAGACCAGGAAACATTATAGATAGAACACGTAGCTCAAAATGCACTGCTATGTCCAGTCACACACTTTTTTATAACCTATACAGTATTTGGCAGCACTGACATAAATGGCTGGGAAGTATCTCCAGTCTTAGATTGAAAGACTGCTTCCTGAAGCTTTTACAGGAAAATCCAGTTTTGCTATTGTTTTCGTTTCTTCAGAACAGCAGTCATCGTTGCACTCAAGGAACAGTCCACAAAGGAGGGCAGAACTCTTCAAATACTTTTTCATTTGCTCACTCCTCTATGTTCTACCAAATACCAAAAAAGATCAAAAAAAAAGATGACATGACAATAGTCTTTCGCTGTCTTGATTACTCACCATCAAGAGATTATCTGTTGAAAGATCCTGACAGGAAACCATGCACTTGCTTAGAGGCAGGACGTGGTGGAGAAATACTGTCCTGTAGCCTCTTATGACTACCTTCACAGCTGGGACCTGACACTCCATTAGCAGTTCTATTCTGCTATAATATGCAGAAGAATAGAACTGATATTTGACATGAAAAAAAGCATTTCAGTTTCAGAATTTCCTTTCATCATGGAGTAAGCAGTTAACATTTACTGTCATTGCTCCATTGTCAAAACGATCCTGTTGCAATATTGTAAATGAAGCCAGCCATTCTCTGGTTAAATGAAGAATTATTTTTTTCTGTTACTCTGGTTTCCTTATGCCTTGCTTTCTGTTCCTGCTTGGATGTTGTTTTTGGTGGTGGTGGTGGTGGTTTTATTTGTTCATTCATTTTTTTTGTTTGCTCATTGGATTTTGACCATTACAAACCTTATACTTGTTTTATCCCTGTCTCTTAACTTGATCCAAGGAAAAAGCATGTTTTTTTCCTTTCTTTCTTCTTTTTTTTTTTCTTTACACCTTTCTCCTCTTTCCCTGGTTCAATCAGTGAGAAGGTGAAATGGTCTCAAAGGGCAGAAGACAAAATCACCTAAGAGATCTGTAACATTTCACCCTCTTCTGAGGGTGGGGTTTCACAAAGGAATGTAAGCCAAAGTAACATCAGACTATTCTCCATACCTTGTGCTGGAAACACAAAAGAGGTTTCAGCTGAATCAGAAAAGTGATCTGATTTACCAAGGTCACGCAGTGGCAGCTGAAGGAAGGCGGTGGCCGAGCAGCTACAGGCAAGGGAGCAGGGCCTGTCCTCCCGGCTGCAGCACCAACTTCCGTCAGACCAGGCCCCCAGTGAAACTCTGCCCTGGCTCATCCCTTCTCTTCCTGTTCTTTTTCCCATCTTACCTATTCCCAGTCCTACCTTCATTGAACAATGCAGAGTTTTATTTACTTCACCTCCTACGTTAGCGTAGGAACTCTCAGAGCCTCCAGATACATGGGGTATCTGGACTAGGCTAAAAGTAAAAATCCACCACTTCCCTAATTCACCGCTCCGTAAGGATCAGGAACAGGCAAGAGTGCTATCTAGCTCCAGTGGCTTCATGCTTACTCCCTTTGTGCAATCCTGTCTCTTTCGCAGAGAGAGATCTCACTGAGGGAACTCAGAGTTCTCAGAAGAACCCTCAGTTTTTCACTCTGGAGAGATTGTGACAAGGGTCCCTCCTGTCCCAAAACTCCTTACCCTGTCCTTTCCTTTCCTTTGCCTTCTGTGCTTTTGCTCTTTCTGATCTGCATTATCACTGAGACACTAAAGCACCAAACAGCGATCTTGCTTCTGCCATAGGCTGCTTCTCAGCAGAGCCTGTTTATTTCCAACTGCAGCTGCTACAAAATTGGCTCCTCTTGGGGTGCAGCAGCAGCTGACACCTCACAGAGGTGCAATAAGGAGGTGGTGGCACTGACACGTAAATGTCAAATTTTAGCTATGTGACAAACTCTCAAAGTTTGCACCTGCTCTGAAATGCTCTGTACACTTCTGTATTCTTTGAGGAAAAGATCCTTTTAGCAACATAGAATCTGGTTGACTTTGTTGTATTTAATTCAGAATCCAATTCATTTCAAGGAGACAATGCAAATTTGACACTATGTAGAGGAGACATTCTAGATGTTTCCTTGATTCTTTTCCTCTCAGGTAGCGGAGTGCAAATTGACCTAGACTCCAGCTATCAAATATTGCACTGCCTTATCTTTACACTCGGTTTTACAGCAAGATAATCATTATAGTTGCAACTTCATGTTACGGGAAAAAACGCAACCCTGCACATTGCATGCACACGCACATGCACATACACTCACACACATATATACATATATACAGATGTAGATAAAAATAAAAGAAAAATCTTCATGTGTTTACAGGAGCAAAGGAGTTCCTTGAAGGGCACAGTAAACTCAAAGCAACCCAAAGTGTGGTTAATCAGCCCTTTTCAGCCTTCTAAAGCCAATCAGAGAAGCAACAACAGAGGAAATCCAATTCTAATGAAACCGTTTCTTTCAGTAGCAGCTAACAGCCAAGAGATTCAGCTCTGTGGTTTAAGAATACAAGTGATCAGCAGAACAGAGTAACGTACTGGAAACGTTTGTACACTGTACAGTTTCCCCCCAGACATCCTTAACGTGACACTTCAGACAGCTGAAAGCTGACAGTGCCCCAGCCACGCTTTGTGTGTGCCCTTGTGCTCCTTCCCTCATCTGCTCCAGTTTCCAGTAAACACTCCTTTGCCTTTTGTAGGGTCAGGACAAAGGTTATTTCTGCCTCAACACAGAAGTTTCTCAACTGAGTGCCCTTAACCTCTGAGCACAGTTTCTTCTTCCGTTGGAATTCCCCACCACACCTGGAAGCTGAATTGCAGATGTGCTTACATAACCGTAAACAGGAACTGCAGGGACTCATACTTTTTTTGCCTTTCTTCTTTTCTGTTTTGAAATAAGGCACACTATCCTCAGTATCTCTCTCAATTTAATTACAGCTTCTTCACCACACAGTAACAATGGGCTATGACATTGCACAGCACACATTTAAGTTCATACACAGATATTGCATCTCTGCAGTACAAGCTATCGATGCATGACTTGTTTTACTGTAACCCACCCTTCTGTAATAAAATTCATAGACAACATGCTATGGCTATTAAATTACTGTGCTATACTATATATTACTATATTACATTATAATATATAGAATGTGGTTACTTGTTTACTCTGTTTATTGTAGGATATCTATTTTTGCAAGTCAAAGCAGTTAAATATTTTAAAATGTCTGGAGCTCTGACAAGCTTGCACTTCATGTTAAAGCAACAGCTGCATTTTCTGAAAGAGTCTTTTTCTTCTTTTTCTTTACTTAACAAAGAGTTGTGCTTACTGTAAGACACATTACTGTTAATCCAAAGACTAGTAACAATATTGTTCAAACATTAAACTCCATATTAGAAGTGGGATACACCACTGGGGGAATAAACTTTACTGCTTGTGCAATATTAGACAGCTTGGAGTGAAGAAAAACGTCATCCATGGCACGTATTGCAACGTAGGTTATGGTTATGTTCCCTGTTTTAAAAGCTTATGGTTTAAATGCAAATATTTCTTTGCGGCCAGCACACTGAGGTGATAGAGTGGAAGTATTCACAAAAGCAGTGTTATAGAAGTTGTCCCTTAGTTCCAGAGGACTCTCGCTTATTCTGATTTCATAACTTACAGCTGAAAATACAACTATTAGAAGATATTGTCATCTGTGTGTTAGCTATCATTCAAACTTCTGATCTCTTTCAAAATACTCTCTTTTCAAAACACTTTCAAAATACTACTTACCTAGTATCATCTTCATAAGTCAGCTTGGCCCCATAAAAAATTAATGCAGCATGGTGGATAGATCTGAAAAGCTTGTTACCTAAACTGAGTGCTTGAATGATTGAATGAGCATGATCCTGAAGAAGACTGATTTTTGAATTTAAAGTTCCATCTACATGCTCTTCCATGAGGAAAAAAATAGCAAAAAATGAAATTCCTGATGGAGACAGAACTTTGTCCTCATGACTTCCTTGGAGGATCAAATTGCCAGATGACATTCTGTGCCTTGCTGAAGGTGATAATTATCTCCGCAAACTGCAGAGTAAAAGCTTGATATATTCTAGCACACAGTAGAATTTGAGGGAACTTTCTACAGTTTTCCAGATTATATGGAAGAAGTTAGAGTAAACACAACTGTATTGTCTCTCAACACTTTGCTCAGCCTGCAAATAGAGGTCTGTACACCAGGCTGGAGAAATGGCCACCTGGAAACAGGGAGCAGGACACATAGATAAATTTGCTACATTTTGATTTGATCTAAAAAAAAATAGGAAGCAGAAATGTTAACTGTGCTTGTATGACAAACCTGAATGGATTGATTGAAAGCATCTCTACTTCCAGACAAAATTCCAGTGAAAACATCCAGTAAGTCACAGAAGTCCAGTCTTTCTGGAACAAAATACTTCAACCTACCTGAAACAGCACAATTGATTACAAATTTAGCTATTACTTATCATACATGACACAAGAACTACATCAGATTCGCAAGATGTACCACAGGTCACCGCAGAACTGGCAGTGGTGTCAGGGAGGGAGGACAGCCACCTCCCTTACCAGTGGACTCTAACCATCTTCTTTATCAGAGTTTTCCCAGCAGCTTCAAAATGCCTCTTGAAAGAGTTTTCTTCCACAATTTGCAGTAAATACAATTCTATTGCTTGATGCAATCTATTGATCCAGTTACCCTACATATAAAAGGAATTAAAAGCAAACAGTTTTGTAAGCATGTGAAATAATAATGAATGCTGCAAATTATAAACTGATAGCTAAAATTCTTGGCAGAAAACACCACAGAGAGAAGGAACATAAAATATTCCCTTTTGCAAGTTCCAGTGTTAATTTAATTTAGAATACAAAATCTAAATACGCTATTCAGTTTATTTCACTGAAGATGAACCTTAAACTAACCAAATGTTTTAACCCACTCACTGTTGAACACTGGTTGTCCTCAGACCTTCAGATCCCTCTCTTCCGTTTTTTTTTTGTTTGTTTGTTTTGGTTTGTTTTTTTTTGTGTGTGTGTTCCTCTGAGCTTTTTCCCTGCCCTTCCAGCTCATGTCCATTTTGACCGACAGTCAACTGGCCTGTATCCAGCATCACTGTCCTGGCCTCATTCACATTGATCTCAACTACTCTGCCCCTAAAAGAAAAGAAAATCCCAAATTCTCTCACTGCCAAGCTGATTCCTTGCATCTGTAGCCAGATTTCTCCATCTCTGCGTGGAGACTACTTCTAGATGAATAAAGTTGCTGAAAACACAAGACAAAAAAAAGTAAAATGTGCAATGAAATATATCTGATTAAGAATTTACCCCAGCTATGGTTTTGGAAACATCAAGAACTAAACAGATGACTGTTTCTCTTCTGCAGCAATGAGAAAGAGGGAGGGGTAATGAGACTGCTGTTGGTCAATGAAGGATTATTTTCAAAATCCGTAGAGTTTTTAATTACTTTCCATGTGCTTCTGTGGTCACACATTCGATTCTGCAGATTGGGTGCTTCTCTGTTATGGTTATGCTCATTACAGAATTCAGCCACCTAAAATGATAAAAACAAGTAGACAAAATCAGAAGTAAGCAGCAACATAGTAACAAATAAATATATCAATGGAAAACCATCAGTGCTGATTTTTTATATAGTTGAGACATCAGCTGACAGTAAATTTCACTCCACATTAATAACTACAGTTGATTTGCTCACATAAAAGTTGAAATAAATGTAACATTTCTAAAAAGGAGGATATATCAAATTTTACAACAGTATATTTCATTGAAAGAAAGCTGTCCTTATATGTTTGTACTTACAGATGATAAACTTTGCATATACATTATTGATGATACTGCAGTTTGATTTCTCTCAGGAATAAATGCACATCCTTCCTTAAAAAGCCCTGCTCGCTTATTAATGACACAACTACCATCAGTGCAGGAGTTTTTTTCACAAATATAGATGCCAGTAAGATCAGAGGAACGCCTAAGGATAAAACAGAATACATTTCCACTTACAAACCCTACATGAATACAGTGCTGACATTAATGATGCTTGCAATGTACTCTGCACTCTGCCTGTGTAGAAGTTATCATTGTAAAAAGAAATGAATACACATTGCAAAGTGACACAAAGAAGAATCTTTTTTTTTTTTTACTTCTCCATCACTTCAGTCCCGTGACTAAGTAGAAATATTATAATTACAGATGTAAAGTTTACAACTGCAGAAGTAGTCTTATTCATCTTCCAAATGAAAATGCCTGTAAATGCCAGTAGTCTTATTCATCTTCCCTGGATTGCCTGTAAATGGCTTCCTGGTGTACCATAGGCACAGGCACTGGCTCGGTGAATGCCAGGTTAAATGTGCTGTAATAAAACTTTGTTTCTCGAGGTTCATTTGGCCATATGGACAGTGAGGAAAAGCAGGTAGTGAGCCAGGCACTCCTGCAGTGGTGAGTGCATGGGGTGAAGATGTGCAGAGGTAACAAAGATGAAAAAGTTAGTTTGAAGAAGAGAGACAGAGAAGCTTAATAGGAAAGCCCAACATCTGCAGTGTACTCAGAGAACGGGGAGCTGGGAAGAGGCAGAAAAGCTTGAACAGACAAATACCATGGAAAGGAGGATTTCTGTCCAAGCACCATTTCCTCTCTAGGAGCAGAGCCCAGAAGTGATTAAGTCTCCACTGTCAGTTCAGAAAAATGTAATGCTCACCAACACTGCCAGTCCATCAACCACAGAAATGTGTAAAGATGAATGCAGAGAAAATCATGTGATCTATTCATAAACAAGAAAAATATTCAATGACGGATTAAATAAGGGCTTAAAGAAAAAGGGATACCTCAAGAGTTTATAGAAAAAGACCAGGCAGCCTTCTAAAGCACGCCAGAAAGGACTTGTAGAAGGAGAAAATGCTGAATTACCTTGTAACTTTAACCTGATTCTGCCCAGTGACATAGAAAGATCTGCCAGTGTCATACTCGTCAAACACCCCCATTGAAGGTGGGCCCACTCACGCACAAGGCTCAGCCTGCAGGGAGGACAGAAGGGCAGACATGAGGTAACTGGAGTCAGCCGTTACATCACTGCCTGCAGAATTAACCAGCAACACTATACCAGGGGCTTTCCGGCCAGCAGCTTTCCAGCAACAATCAGCTGTAGGCAGTTTTAGTATCAAGCAATTCACTTATGTGCCTAAGTGAGATTAACTTTAAATAACATCATTTGAAAGTCTTTTACGTCACTTAAAATTGGCTTCTTTTATCATCATGTGTTAAAACTTGAACTCAGACTCTAGAAGTGTATGATGAAACAGCGATGCTTTTTAATATACACTTACACGGGAGGAAAAAATGCATCAAATTGTAATTAAATATTTGATGTTGTAAGTGGAACTAACCTCAACAAACCAGAGCTTCATTTTCCATTAAACATGCTAGTACGGGATTAGGAACAAAAGGTTATCTTTATGCATTTAACACAGGTTTTGCACAGCAGCAGATGCCTCTGAGACATGTGCAGGAAACGTACACGAAAGGGTTATACGATGTAGTTTTCGGTATTCTTCTGTCTTTTGTTCTACAGTGCTAAGGGCAAACTGGAGAAGTAAATGGTTTAGGAAATTTACTCCATGAGCCATAGATGTCTGTCAAATAATCACTTACTAGGAAGTTAGGTGTGAAATGAATGTATTTTCCCATTTTTCCACATTCTTCATGTTGTAGGGTGTACGGGTCATTGCCGTGTTTCCAGTAAGGAGCTGCCACTATGACATCTGCCTAAAATTACACAAAAAGTAACTTGAGTAAGGATAGAAGTATTTTGCTCTTCTGTACGCTGTCCAATGTAATACCACCCAGCCCATAACAGAGCTCCTAACTTCTGCCACAGTAAGACTAACAGCAGATTATGGACAGATTTCCCAGCAGCATAAAGAAAGCTTGAAGTGGGAGCCTTCTGTATTTATTCCTTTATTAAAGCTCTTCACATATTAGACTTGTTTCTTAGAAAAAATAATGAGAAGACCTTTTGACTACAGTAATAAAATAGAGAGCCACAAGCAAGCCCTTTTAGTGGAAGCCCACTTTTCTTGAAAGGAGAGTTTCTTTTCTTGCATGTAGCCATGCTTTCCCTTGCTGTACTGCTATTTCATGTATTAGCTAAAAATTCTTGGCAGAAAACATCAGAGAGAAGGAACAGAAAATATTCCTTTTTGCAAGTTCCAATGTTAATTTAAATTAGAGTGCAAAATCCAAATATGCTATTCAGATTATTTCAGTGAAGATCAGCCTTAAACTAATCAAATTAAGGGACTGATCATCTTTAAAGTCAAAAACACCAGTTCTATGCACTTTTTTGCTGAGGTTTCCTGCATCCACCCATAGTATGCCTACAAACCTATGGCACGTCTTTTAGAGGGCTAGCTTCTTTTCATTTAAAAACAGTAAATGAGGAAGAATCCACCACTTCCACGTGTTTTTACAGGTGTAAACACAAGGACAGGTCCAATTTCCAAGTGCCCTTCAAGTGGAAACAGTCTTCATTCTGATGACTAGTACATTTTCATAAGGAATTGTTGATATTATTACACAACCTGGTGAGAGAATTTGTTGTAATGTCTGCTGCAAATATCTCTTACTTGTGGAGGTGATCAGAAGTACCAGTGGTCATGCATGTAGCTAAAACAGATTAATGTGCATCCCATTTCCTGGATTCCAGCTACACAAAGTTTGGAATAAATGGGGAAAATTAACCATTATGAACTACTCTCAGTCTCCACTTCTTTTTCTACCTCTGTAGCAACAAGCTGTCTTTGCTTTTCTGGATTTCCTTGGCTTTCTTGACAGACCTTCCCTAACGAGTCTGAAACTCCACCTAGACAAGTATTACTGCTGTCTTCAGCACAACTGCCAGCCAGGAGTTATTAGAGGGATGATGGGTTAAGAAAGCAAGAGGAAAAAAAAACAAAATAAAACAAAACAAAACACCGGAACTCACCAGCAAAGGTTCATAAATGTAAGAAATGAAGAATGCAGAAATGAAACCGAGTATCAACAAGGATATTCAGAGCAGACAGGATATTCAGACCAAGGGTATTCAGACCAGTCACAGACCAGGTTTCTAAAATGATTAAACAGCCTGCAAAGTTTATGGACTATGATAGATTTCACATGGAGCTTCTTGCAGTTCAGCACTCTCTTCTTTCTCATTTAAAACCAACAGGATGGTACAGGTCTGTGTTGTTACTGATGCTCATTACGTATTTACTAGTGCTGGTTCATAGATGATGATTCTGCCTGTTCTTAAGTGCATTCTCATGTGAATGGTTGTTCGCATCACTTTTTAAAAGTTAGTGTATATTTGGGTACACGAATAAATGTTTCAAAGAATGTTTTATTGTGCTCATTCTCTGCAACAGGTGTTGAGTCTTACCTTTTCATAGGTCTAGCGTTTTGGTTTCTCGTAACTCTTCTCCTTCTACGTCGGAGGTATCAGAACCTTCACGCTCCTGAAATAGACCCTTCCTTTTGTAGCACTGAACAAATAAGAAGAAGCTTCAGTGACCATGTCCTGGAAAATAAGCAATGGAAAGACCAGGTTGACTGGATTAGTGGTACGTTCGTTCTGCAATTGGTCTTGACTACGGTATTTGCCAGCAAATGTTAAAGAAAAAGGCTCGGCGATCTGATTAAGGCAATGTAACAATTCCATCGTTCCATTTATGCAAGATTTCACATTCAAGCATTTCAGGGAAGCTTTAGAAGCACTCATTCACTGTCGAGGTTGAAATAAATACTAGGGCAGCTGCTTTGGAGATCGACAAAACGAGTCATCGAGGTCTGTGGCGGCTAAAAGGAAGCGTCAGGACCGCCTCCCCCTCCGGGCTGGGGGGCACCGCGGCGGTGACCACCAGCGCCGGAGCCAGACCCCTCCCGGGAGCGCGGAGCCCCCTCCCCTGGAGGCGGGCGAGGAGCGGGCCCTCCTCCGCCACGCGGGGACGCACGGCGGCCGGCAGCCCCTCGTAGCCGCCTTCCCGCAGCACCGCCGCCGCTGCCCC
>VXAA01001622.1:486976-497877 GCA_013399115.1 Anseranas semipalmata
GTGTGCATACGTGTGCGAGAGGTCAGGTGCGTGAAATCTCCGGTGGGACTGCGTTTGCCTGTTCTGGCACAAAGCATTTTCTAGGGGGACTGAGCCGGGATACGCGGGGAGCCGTTCCGGGCCCGGCTGACGGCGAAGCAGCCCGCCTTACGTCACACGGCCTTGCTCTGCAGCACCGGGGCAGAATGGCGTCATCACCTCGGCCCGCCCCGCCTGTACCTGTGCGCAGCGGCACGGCTCCTGTTTCGGGCTCCGAGCTTCGGGAGGAGTTTTTGCTTGCTGGTGTTAACGAGGCAAGCTCATTCTGTTCCTGTTCAGCGTGATTTTTTTTTTTTCTATATTTGCTTTGCTACCAAGCTTCAGAACTTTTTAAAAAACTTTGTTCCAGGCTTCAGTAGGGAAGTAGGTATATTTCAGAAAATGGGTGAGAGTGGTGGACACAAAAACGGTGTACTGAAACAACGGAGAAATCTTATTTGTTATTGGCTGCATATATAGGTGAGCTAGGGTTAAGTAAATTCTATAATTAATCTTCCAAGATCCTGTTTTCACTGAAAGTATTTAAATTCAGCAACTTAGTTTTGGTTATATAACTAAGAAAAAGATAGAGACCTGGATTGTGTTACAGAGATAGAGGTCTGCCAGGAAATGTAAGCATGTAATAAAACAAGAAACGTAAGTATGTATTTGTTTAATACAGTTAAACTATTGGGGTGCCTCACGGCAAGAGTTGGAAGCAGAACAGTCTACATCCTGATTTTGTGAGGAAGGGAATTTTTTAGCTAGGAATCTCCCCAGATTCTGTTACACATTTTCTCAAATATATTACTAAGGAGATACATACGGAAGAACACAAACTTTTGCTCTGATGAGTCCCTTTTGAGGGGATGCATCTGGCACAGTGTGGAGCAGGAGTAATATGTCCTGGCCGGTGGAGAAGGAAGGACAGTCCACTTCTGAGAAATGGGCAGTCGGCGCTGCACAGGTGAAGGCAGGTTCCTGGTGCCTGACGAGGAAGCAGGGGAGTGGGATGTGCTTGTCAGCAGGCACTGATACTTTGACCTGGACTTCCCATCATGTGGGCAGCGTCATTTTCCTCTGCAGCTGCAAGGCCAGGAGCTTTCCCAAACTGGGAAAAGAGAAAAGCCATTACGACCTCCAAATTGGATGAACTCTGCTGTGACACATAATTATATCTCCACCTTCACTGGAGATGGAGTTTACCTTCGCCTCAAAGCTAAGCGTGTTCTGTGAGCTGTCATTGACAGCTGTTTGAGGGTACATCCTATGATATCACAGGATTGCAGGCTTGTTGGAGACAATAAATGAAAGTGAGATTTCTTTGATCTTTAAAACCTTTTCTAAATAATTTGCCCGAAGAGCTGACTTGCTTTATGTTGATATGCCTTGAACTGGGAAGGTGAGTATCCTAGCAGGGAGTGATACTAAACACTACATGATTATGAATGTATTTCAGGGAAAAATGTGTGTGCTACCTGTTACATCTGGAGAAGCAGGAAAACTCTGTTCACTGATTCAGCTGTATAAAAATGATTATCATGGAACTACAAATGCTATCCAAGGTGGAACATATTTTACTGATCTAAGCAAAGAATCTGACCATCTAGAACACCAAGTAAGAAAATGTGTAAGACATAACACAGTACCAATGTGAATAAAATTTTCTTATGCAAGTCTTTAACATTTAGTCTTATCATTTTCTTTATTATATCAGGTATACTTGAAAGTTTTTTTTTTTTTTTTTTATGTCCTGTGCCCAAAACAAGTTCCTGCAAAGTTGGAAGGAGTTCAGAGGGCTGTGGTTTTTCATTGCTGACTTTATCTCCTTCCAAAGTCATAACCTTTTGTTCTTGCAGGCTAACAGATAGGTGTTTATTCTGAACATTTTTTTTTTTAATTTTAAAGATACTATTTTTGATCTTTAGGCTTTCATAGAGCTATCTGTGAGGCTACAGAATGAGGCTTTTTATTGATCATTACAGAGGAAGTAGGTTCACAGAGAGACTGTTGGGAAGACAACTCTGTGAGAATTGGAAAATGGTGTGACTTCTTCTGGTCCATTCACTTCTCAATTCTCGAAAATCTTCTAAAAAATTCCCTTTATGCTGATAAATTGCCGTGGGGTCAGAAAACCACCATTCCTGTTTATATTTTACTTATTTTGTGGTATGATGCGTTGTAGTCAGGAACAGATTAAACTATAACTGAATACATTGTTTATAAGCTTGCAGAGCCTGCACAGGAGGAAACTTGGAACCAGAGCTGGGGTCTGTGTCCTGATAAACATTGGATGAAGATGACAGAACTGTCACCACTGCTTAAAAAAAGGTCACCAAAACATCAGCTCCAGCAAAACTTGAGTGAAAATGCGGCAAGAAGGTATGCTTCAGGCAAAGAGAAATGGTAAAATGTTAACATACAAGGAATGTATTTGTAAGCCACTTAAGTGTTTGAAGCTTATGAGTATGTTAGGCCTGTAAGTATTGACCTGTGAATGCCTAGGTAGAGAGCTGGCATAGTTTGGTGTTAGGATATATTGTTTTTTGTGTAAGCCCTAGGCCCTTCTGAAGAAAGACTAATTCTGTTTTTTGTTAGAGGCACTGCATTTCAGTGTAAATCTTGCAATACTGCTCATGAATGAAAACCAGCAACCAGTTACAGTTAGGAGGGTGTTTTATTAGTATTTTCTAATATATGATTTTAGTGCTAGAGATTTTATTTTGATTTTTTCACCTTGAACACAAAATATATGTCAGCAGGAGGCAAGTACTCTTTTGACTAGCACAAAGTAAATAATTCAAATATGTATTTGACAACAGTGATGCAGAGAAGCCAAAGTGTGAGGTCCACACCCCATCACCTTGCTATGCATATTAAAAAAAAATCAGTAGTAGAATTCTGTATTATCTAGGCATGTGTCTTGCTTATTTGCTTACTTATTAATAGAAGTCAAATTGTATTTATTATTTTACATGTGGTCAGGCAGAAGGAAAATGCCTCTCATGAAAATGGTGCTTTATGGGAGATTTTTGAAGCAAAAGTGGAAATTAATTCAGCAGAGAATGTTTTGCCAACTTTTAAAGACATAATTGGTAGAATGACAAATGTAAGTATATTTTAGTCAAAAGTTTGTACACATACTAAATGCCAAATTCAAAACAAGTTGATATTCTGTTTTAATTTCTTCTCTCTATCAATGTCTGTCTATTTTTTAATTTAGAAAAGCTTAAGTTTTTAAATCTCTGCAAATGCTTGTCCCATTTACAGAGGCTATATGAAAGACTCCTTGAAAGAGCACACAGAGGTGTGAATTTTCCAATTTTAACCTGTGATAGATATAACCTGAAGCTCGAGGGCCATAAATGTATGGTGAATGTTTCAAGCATTTTTAGTTCTTTTATCAGAGAGATACTATTTACACACAGATTCAAATATTTGCATTTATTGTCTTTACAGTTGTTGATTTTGTATGCAGTGTTACCTACAGAATTATATTATGCATAGAAACCCAAATTGAAAATCCTTACTTAAAGATGTTCTTAAAATCCTGCCTTTTTTTTTTTTTTTTTTAAATTCACAGATAGCCTGACTAGAATTTGGGGGGATTTTTTCTTTTTTTTTTTTTTCTAATAATTTATCTCTTTAAACTGTCATCCCAGGGTTCCATTTGAACTTTTATCCAAGAACATTAACTTGAAAATACTCTGTATGATTATATGCAGACCAGGATAAGATGACTTCTTTGCAAGGAGTTCTAGCAAAGTTGTTGATGCCAAAGTTTCCAGTTGCTTTTCTTTTTTCTTGTCGCTAGTTTGACTGGATTTACTCCTTTAAAGTAAGATTTGGACCATTTATCAGAAAGAAATAATAAACTTGAAAAGCATACCTTGTTTCTGTTAGATTGGAAGAGGAATCTGTATGTACCATACACAGTTTAAACACTACCGAGGCAATATTTTTTTGTTTTGTTATTTTACTCTGTAGTTGCAAATATTTATCCATTTTTAGTATTTTAAAGCAAAATTTGAATAGTAATAGTAATAGTTGTTTGAGGAAATATGGTAGATATTGTATAATATCTTCTTGGTTATCATGTTTTAACAGGTTTGTAAACTTTCTGTGTCAGAGATGACAATTATTGGTACACAAGAGGATTTGCTGATAAACGAATTAGAAACACTCAAAACCACAAAAAGATTGTTATGGCTTTTACTTCAAACAAGAGAACATAAACATGTAAGATTATCCAAAGCAATCACTAGCTTCCTGTGGGAGCCAGAGATCATGTGTCTGTAAATTGCAAGACAGGTTCTGGGTACCTGGACTATGGAGGGAAAAAGGACAGTCCCAGAGGAACTGCTTTAAAATAATGGGAATGCAGAGAGATTAAAGAGGCAGAGTGCTCCTCAGGCGGCTGGGGGCCAGGTGGGTAGTGACAGGATGCAGGAGCTAGCTGGGCACAGGTAGTTCCAGCTGGAGGAGGTATATTATATTTTTGAAGGTTTGAAAACAGCTCTTCTGATTCCTGACACAAAGCTCAATATCGTTCTGAGAGCTAGTACAGCATGTAGAGAATGCCAAGCTTAGAATACAATTTGACTGAAGGGATCTGCTCTGCCACTGTTCTGTGGATAATAATTTCATTGTTGGTACATCTGTGATCCAGGACACCTCATGGTGCTGATTATTACTTCGTAGTCATTCAGACTTTGGGTTAGGTCTAATTGCATGAGATGCTGACTCACCCTGTCAGCTTGGAGACAGCATGTTCATCCTCTCACTGGTGAAATTAAAATGTTCAGGGTTTACAATCTCAAAGTCCCACCAGTTTATTTATGTGTTGTTTTTTTTTTGTTGTTGTTGTTTGGTTTTTTTTGTGTTTTTTTTTTGTTTGTTTGTTTGTTTCTAACTGAAGTTAGCCCTCCTCCAAAATGGATATTTTAAAATAAAAATTTCATTGACAATGCTATAACTGCATAAATTCTTCTGGATTTTTAGTAACAGTTAACATAGGTTGATTTTTGTCATCTCCCAGCCTATGTTTTCTGTTTCATTCTTCAAATTCTCATATCTAACTGAAGTTCCTGGAAGCCTTTAACACTTGATATTAGTCTTTAAAATATTACAATTTGCACAAACGCTTTTACTATTTGACTACATACTCAAATAACATTTAAGTATTTAAGGTATTTAGACTCCTTTTCACTAAAATAAAGAAATTGGCATATGGAATGACCCTGGTTTGTTTTCCCCAGCTAAGAAGTTCTATGCACTAAATAAATCGAATCTTTAAGGTTTAAACTACCAACTCTAAATAGCTCACAAGTATGCAAGTTTTAATATTTATATGTACCAAGCTGAAAATGTATCAAATTATGTGTACCAAATTCAAAGCTGTTGAAAAAAATGCTAAATCAATTATAATCTCAAGTAATTTGTTATTTTTTTCCTGCTTTTGTCTTGCAGTTAAGCAGTAAAGACATTGACATTTTGATACAGAAGTTAAATGAAAATGAAACCCAAAATGCTGTAAGTAAATTAAAATTTGTCTTTTTATTGTTCTACACTGTACACCCCAAAATGACTATGTCATGGTATCATATAATTTCACATCACAGAGACAAGAAGGGTGTAGGGACTATGCTGCTCTTTGATACAGTTTATATCAACATTGAACCACTACCACTTTATTATTGCATATTTTAGAAGCGATATATGCTGGATTTTAGCATCACTTCTGTTACAGAATTGAATGCCTTGTACATTGTTTTGTAGGTAGACTAGATTCGGAGTAATTATTGCCGTTACTGTAAATGAAATAAATATAGCCATAAGATCACATACTGGCTCTGCTTTATGCAGTATTATGCCTATTATGATCTATGCAGTTACAGTAAATATTAAACTTCATCAGATGCTTTCAGGTACATATTTGAGGTCACAGTTTCTTCTGTCTTAAATATGATGGGAGTATTTGTGGTATATCATCACAAAATGGAATCTTAGTTGTTCTTACAACTGAAATGTTTATCAGTGCACATAATTGCTACATTTTTGTGTACAGACGTCAAAGTAATTTTTGTTAATTTTTTTCCCCATGAAGAATCTCAGGAGACAGATACTTGAAAGGGAGAAGCACATCAAAGAACTTTCATCCAGGCTTCAGCTTAAAAAAGTGAGTGACCAGTTATTTTGGAATAAATGTTTTCTCCCAATATGCTAGATTCTTATTTACAAATCTAAAGTTTTGATAAAAGCAGTTATTTCAAAAGATCTATAAAAATGTCTGAAAGATGTTTCTATACAAAAATATATTCAAACCATCAAGACTGTATCCACACCTATCTAAGAGTGTTAAGTATCCTTAACACTAATGCTCCACGGTTCTGGGAGGGTCATAAATCCAGCCTAATGGCTTTGGACCACCTTCTGGCTTATCATTTGGCTGAAGTCCTGGAACAAATACTTCTAGTGAAGTAATACAGAATAAACTAAACTGATAGTGTTCACTGGTAGTCTCCATGGCTCTTTGAACTCAATTAATAAGGAAGGGTGGTATGGACAGCAGAGCTGATATCCTCAAAGGCTGGCAAGACTTCATTCATTCTCTGAACCAGACAAAGGAAGGGGCTCAGTGCAGAAACAAGATTAGAAGGGAAGAATTGTCTGTGCTGTATAGAAGGATACAACAGTTTCAAGATTAGTGTGATCTACACACAGTTTAGCAATCTGTTTTACACTACTGTATACCTAAATAGCACCTTAGTTGTTTGTACTGCAGGGTGGCTCAGTGTTGGTGAGTAATAGAGTAGCCTCAGTTAAATCTTTAAGGCTGTACTTTGATTTTTGTAACTCCTTGGGGTTTATCGAGAGCCATAGCTCTTCTCTAAGATTTTTTTTTCTTTGCTCAACAAAGAGAATTACCTCCCAGAACTCAGCATTTTCTCAACACAATTTCCTCCACTAACCTTATGCAGACTGAGAGAAAACATTCTGCAGGCTGGAGGAAGGGACTGACAGGAAGCTTAAGAAATTGATCAGGGATAAATGCCAAGTCCTGCCCCAGGGAAGGAAGAAGCCCTGGCTGACACTGAGTGGGTGGGAGCCAGCAGCGTGTCCCTGTGGTAAAGAAGGCCAACAGTGTCCTGGGCTGTACCAACAAGAGCAGAACCAGTGGACTGAGGGAAGTGCTTACCCTCTCTACTTGGCACTTGCTAGACAGCATCTATATATGCTGTCCAGTTTTGGTCCCCTGTTCTGGTTTCAGCTGGGATAGAGTTAGTTTTCTTCCTAATAGCTGGTATGGTGCTGTGTTTTGGATTTAGGATGAAAATAATGTTGATAACACACCAATGTTTAGCTGTTGCAGAGCGGTGCTTACACAGAGCCAAGGACTTTTCAGCTCCTCATGCTGCCCTGCCAGCAAGGAGGCTGGGGGTGCACAAGAAGCTGGGAGGGGACACAGCCAGGCCCGCTAACCCAAACTGGCCAAAGGGATGTCCCATACCATATGGCATCATGCTGAACAATGTTTCTTACCGGGTAATGATGCTGGAGTGTCCTTTTCTTTATCTTGAAGTGAAGCAACAAGTTTTCATAGAAACATCCTTTTGCTTAAGAGTAGAAATGCTGAATAGAGTTGTTTACCTCTAAGAAAGGCCTATAAAAATTCTGAAGACCATAATGCCAGCAAACCCCAGCACAGATGGAATCCGCACAGCATACCATGCCCTGACTAGAAATCTACCTGATGCAGAACAGTTTGGGGTTGCCAGCATCTAAAGGTATAAAAGACTATCTATGCTATCCCCTTGTTCCTTCTCATGGGTGTTTATTTCTCTTGCTTAGGTCAATGTATTGAAAGAAGACCACCTGTCAAGATCAGTAAACACAGTAGAAGCTCACCTGCAATGTCAGATTCAAAGAAAAGAAGTGGAAAATGGTGAATTAAAACTGAAAATACAGGTCAACATATTTTTACTTGTGTTTAAGTTTATATCTAAATTAGCAAAGCCCTACTGAGGTCATAGTTTAATTCAGAATTGAGAGTTATATCTTTTTTAGGTATTGCTTTGATTTCAAGTTGTTTTTTTTATCAAATCAAATAAAAATATATTTTTTATTTCAGGTATCACTTGAAATAAAGCTCTTGATAAAAGAAAAATCTGAAACAAATAAAAAAATGAGTATTTATATTTTGCATAGTCTGCCTGACCACGGTACCTTAATTTCAAGATTTTTTTTCCTTCTTTTCTCAACTTGTGCATGCTAGTAGTTCTACTGAAGAAAAGTTAAGCACACATAAAAGTATTTGCGCTTACCTAACTTTGCTATCTGGAAGATTGATATCTATCCTGAAGCAGTTTCCATATAGTTAGTAAAAAGAGAGAGACAAGTCCCTGGAATGAGTTTTCCATTGTAAGTTGTTTAAGATAAGTGTGATGAACCACACCTGTTTCTTTTTATTAACTGTGGAGGACTCAATAAACCTCTTAACACTGACTGAGAGAGAAACACTTGGGCCTAACCTGACTTCATTTAATGTAGGTGAAATGCTTTCCATTTTCTTTAAAATAAAAATAATTAAAAAATAATAATAAGAGGAAGATTTGGTCATTTACAGCGGTTACTGGTAAGGAAAAGGTCATGTGCCAGAGACTGGCGCTGTAAGTGGCCTCTCGTTTTAGTACTTGAAACTTGTAAAGAACGTAAGTATAAATGAGAAAGCCTTGGGTGCAAACCAATGGTTAATTTCCAAACTTTTTAATAGTATGTATCCCCCCTACAAATTGTGTCATTTGAAGTTGTTAAGGAACCTATAGCAATTCAATTGAAGAAAAAAAAAAAAAGCCACTTAAGTCTATGTCTATATAATCCTCTCATATTTATGTATTTTTATTCAATATTTACATAAAAGTTTTGTTTGTTTGCTCTTCAGAAAGTTCTGAAGTCAGGTGCCAGCTTAAATCCTGGTGATGATTTTGTTAGTACCTAGAGGAAAAACTTGGGACAGCTTATAAAATTAATTCTCAATTTAAATTTACCTCAGCCACTGAATAATGCCCCAAACACTTATTCTTAGTGTGATTGTGACACCCTGCGGTTATAACAGGGGATAGCAGTTGTTTACCTATATCAACAGTTAAGAAAGCCTGTACATAGACTCAGGTTGTTTATGTACTCTATAAATTGAAGTCATTTTTTCCCACAAGTCATGTCTCTGTTTATTAAATACACTCTAAGCACATATAAATGAAAACCATTTCCTGCATATTTTCGTGCGTTGTTGTTGTTATTATTTTTAATCATTTCATTTTTCGAAGTTGTACTTTCCCTTCTTGTTGAGTCCCAGTAGGCTGAGACCATCTTTCACATTGCAAACTATGTAGATTTTGCATTGATTGTGGATAAGTATTGGGGTTGTTAGCAGCACCTTTACTGACAGATATCATCTCATATGCGTAATATGTGCATTTTATAGCAACTGGTAAATAGTATCATGAGTAAGGCTGGCAGATTAACATAGTTAATGGTGGTAAATGGTGGGTCATTCTAGTGTCATTCATGTAGAACACAAGTTAAATGTTAGCTGTTAAATGCTTGTTTCTAATCATTCTTACCATTAGGATATTTATCAATGACTTGAGGGGAAAAAAAAATATACTGCCAGCCTACTGACATTGCCACAGTTTGGCAGAAGAATAATAAGTGATATGAATGGAACTTGCACCTGTTTTTTATTAAAGTAATTGTCTACTGCTAGCTTGTTCATGTTTTCAATAAGCTATAGGACCTTAAAAATAATGTACCCGAGATTCTCCTTGAAGCAGAGTCTAGTATGACTTTTGTTGTGTGTCATCATAGAGTGTTCTAATGTCTGGTCTCCTTTTCTATTCATATTTAAATAAAAGCAATATGTAGATGAAAAATACAGAAGTCATGAAGTTAGAGAAGTCAGTTGCCTGGATTAGATGGGATTAGTAAACTGTATTCATCAGCATGATGTAAAAATCTGGTTACTCAGAAATATTAGCAACAACAGAAAGGATTATATAATTACAGTTGTAGAACCCAGCTTTAATCTCAGTTGCATCATATGCATTTGATAATGTAATTAAATGGATGAAAAATACACGAAGGTTACAAAATCAAGCACTCAGGAAATGAGAATCACAAATTGCCCTTATGATGTGTGATTTACTGCATTGGTTTAAACTTTNGGTGCCATTATATGCATGGGAAAAAGTCAGAGATCTTGCAAGAAAATAGTATGTTGTCATCTAATAACAGACCATATAAAAATACATATATTCAGGAAAAGACCTTGGTCTTTCCTAGCTCCCTGACTTAAAATAAATAAATAAATAAAATCCAAGATCTTAACTTTCATACTCAAATTTCAGATGCAGTTTTACTTATCTCCAGTCCTAGTTATGTGCTACTACATCAGTATATATCACTAATAACATCATTAAGGTGATATTCTTTACAGAAATGAGGGGATGATGTAANAAGTCATGAAGTTAGAGAAGTCAGTTGCCTGGATTAGATGGGATTAGTAAACTGTATTCATCAGCATGATGTAAAAATCTGGTTACTCAGAAATATTAGCAACAACAGAAAGGATTATATAATTACAGTTGTAGAACCCAGCTTTAATCTCAGTTGCATCATATGCATTTGATAATGTAATTAAATGGATGAAAAATACACGAAGGTTACAAAATCAAGCACTCAGGAAATGAGAATCACAAATTGCCCTTATGATGTGTGATTTACTGCATTGGTTTAAACTTTGTCATAGCCTGTTTTAATTATATTTTAAAAAAAGGTCTTCAATTGTCTTCACTGAATATAAAATATAAGAAACTCCCCGCCCC
>VXAA01001622.1:498010-549273 GCA_013399115.1 Anseranas semipalmata
AAAAAAAAGTTTGTTTACTAAACAATTCTGTTTCATCAATAGAGTGGTGCCATTATATGCATGGGAAAAAGTCAGAGATCTTGCAAGAAAATAGTATGTTGTCATCTAATAACAGACCATATAAAAATACATATATTCAGGAAAAGACCTTGGTCTTTCCTAGCTCCCTGACTTAAAATAAATAAATAAATAAAATCCAAGATCTTAACTTTCATACTCAAATTTCAGATGCAGTTTTACTTATCTCCAGTCCTAGTTATGTGCTACTACATCAGTATATATCACTAATAACATCATTAAGGTGATATTCTTTACAGAAATGAGGGGATGATGTAACCACTTATTTTCCATCTGATAAATGGGTTCAACATCTGTGCCATATCATCTACACTGAAGTTTTACATTCATTTCCAAGATCACATGGCAATGGTTAGATTGGTGCCTTACCCCTACTCCTGCTTTTTTCTGTTTCTACACCTCCTCAACGTTTGCCCTTGCTCATCTTTGTAATGAGATTCCCAACATGTATTTTCTCTTGCCTACTTCTGTACATACTTGGCTAGCTCCTAGAGCTACAAGCTACAAGATTTGGGATAGAGACATTAATGGAAACAGGTTAAAATTGCAATTGCTGTTCCTCGTTATGATATCTTACAAACTGATCTGTAAGGTATAGAAATTGAAAAGAGTTGATGTTTAATTATGCTGCAGACTCTAGAAAAGAAAATAGCAGAGTGGAAACTTCAAGTTGGTGAATACAAGCATCAGATATTAGCCTTAAGGGAAACAAGTGAGCAAGAGAAGACTAATCTGAGAAAAGCAATCAAGTCCCAGAAACGAAAAGCTGAACATTTTGAAGAAGCTGTGGAAAATTTAACCTCCAGAATAACAGAATATGTGAGTGTCTACACTGTGAGCAATGTTGTACTGTATGGTTTTCAACTGAGTAATTGAGAGAGACTTTCACCTTTGGAAAATAGGAAAGTTGGTTGCTTGTGCTACATTTGCATCTCTTATTTTTTTGCTCTTCAGTTGAGGAAAAGCTTGCTATAAGTGACATGCAAACTATTATTATATTAACTGTCTTTGTTTTGTTAAAATGTAGTGAATGTCGTAAGCCACAAGGTTGTACACTTCACAAATTGTAGTGAATAAGAGGAGTCTGATCAGCTTCAGTTACATCTCTTCTGTTCTTCCTGTTAGACCTTTGTGGAGATGCACTGACTAAACTCAGAAGTACAATATACTAGATGAGAGTTCAGAATTGGGGCTTGAAGTCTTTATTTTCTTTATGAGTTTATGGCATCATCTTAGCTTTCTATTTCTAAGCTGCTTGCTCTGAACTTTCTTAAAATCCAAGTACAACTTCCTTAATCAGAGTTGTTCCTTGGATTCTACCTCGTCCCTCATATCTGTACAGTATATAATTTTTCAAAAAGGCCAGGTGGATCAAAACAGTGCTGAGATCTTTATTGACTTATTTAGATTTCCTAATAAGAGTGTGTTTTCATACTCTTCTGTGCGTTGCTATCATTTTGGATATGTCAGTATTAAAGATATATTTTTCCAATTAGTATACCTGGAGATGGTTAATTATGTTTTTTTGTTTGTTTCTTTGATCTTTATGAGAAGACAGTAGTAGGAGCAGTACAGAGGAGTGGCATTTGTCTAACTCCTAAACTTCTGATGTTTTGTAGTCACACTTGTTTTCTTTCCCCATTGAAGACCTCAGGTACTTTCACGATCACATGTGTTGGTTAATGGTCCATACTTCTCTGAGGGACTTTATGTAACTTTGCATTTCTTATCTAGCTATCTTTTTTCTTTTTTTAATTCTTAAAATGTTTTGGCAGAAGTTTATTTTGGTATTAATTTATATATAGTAGGGATGTACTGGAGACATTTTTGTTTTAAGAAAAGATTTTAATCTTAAATATTGGTTTGTTCTGAAGTTGATATACAGTACAAGTGTTTACCTATCTCTCTGCCTTGAAAGTAACTTTCATTTTTTTAAATGTGTGTAGTTGGGTTTTGTGTTTTCTTTTTTTGCTGTTTTTTGTTTTAAGACAAGAAGACAAAATCTATGTTGTTTTGTACTAGGGAGATCCAATAAAGCCAGCTTATATTAAATAGCTCCTGTGTTTAGAAGATTTTGTAGAATGAGATGGTAATCTTTACGGCATCCTTATATTACATGATTTGTAAGTCATGTATTCTGTAGGAAGTCAAATTGTCTGAGATACTGTCAGCTTCCGATGTCTGGAAAAAACAGCATGATAGAATGGTAGAAGAAAAGTCTATGTTAGAAATTCAAACAGAAGACCTTAAGAAGTAAGTTAAACTATTGATAATCTATTTTTTAGTTTCTGTAATCATGTAAACTTGTTATTTAGTCATGTATTAGTGTTGACAATGCAAGCAAGATTATGTATTCATATTTTAAAATTTTGAGCAGAATTTAGTAGTTGGAAAGTGGAACAAATTTAATAATTCTAGCTGCATTTCACAACTTGTTTTTAATAAAAATAAAAATTTTTCTAATAAATCCATTCCCTGATAGAAGTAAGGAACATGTTATTTCCCCTGCACATTTGCTATAAGCCTGAGCTTGCTCGTGACTACTATGCTGCTTCTTCAGAATCATTTATTTAGTAAGTGATTCAACAGCTTGAATCTTAACCCTTGCATCTGCTGCAATATAGAAGTTTCTTACTTAGGCTTCCAGTTTCTACTCCAGACTAACGGCACCAAATTATTCCAGTTCTGCTAATGTCTCACCCCACTAGTGGATGGTTCTTCTCAGATACGCATTTGAACAGTTTACTGGTGTATGGAAAAGCAAGACAAAACTGTCCAATATTATTCAATTTATCCAGTATTTATCTTAATGTCCAGAAAGACTATGCCATTTTCTTTGGCAGAAAATGATGTTGTGGTTTAGCCCTAGCAGGCAGGTAAGTACCACACAGCCTTTTACTTTTCTTAGGGTAGAAATATGGAGTCTAATTCAAAAAAGAAAAAGAAACCAGTATGTGCCTTTGTGCTAGGTCTAAGGCAGAATGTTTATTTTATAAAGAACTTGATTCAAGCTCAAATACATAACAGCTCAAATTAAATTGGCTTGACTTTTGTTTTTATTTCAGAAAATCTGATGTTTCTGAAAATATTTTCATCATACTTTAAAATTTCACAGGAGTACAGGTGCATGAGGTCAGGCTGGAAATCTGTCTAGCCCACTATTGGTCTAGTGTATACGAGGAGGCATCTAGGAAAGAATAAGAAAAGGAAAACATCTATGATACTTCCCTCAAGTATTCTTGTTACTTCCAGTTGTTTTTTGCTGTTTGTATTTTAGCTGAAAATGTAAGTCTTTGTTTGAAATGTGCTGTTCTAAGAAGAACTGTGGAACTAGGAGGTGTATGACTAACTAAATAGCAAAACAAATTTAATTGTTTAACTTCATTAACATGAAAAAAAATGGTGAGGAATAAAGCACAATTTGTTGCTTTTAATAATGGAAGGTACCATTCCTAAAATAGCTGTGGAATGCACTTATTAGGACATTGTCTGATAGACCCCTGTAAATTCAATATAATTCCATTTTTTTTACAGTGTGTATATGCATAGTTGTCTTGGAAGTATGGTTGTGTGTTCTAGGTAATAAATTTATTTATAATAGAGCTAGGTCCACTTCGTTCGTGGATCACATCTCTTTTAGAAAATACTGTATTTCAATAGATACTGCTTTCTTAGCATGTTTAAATGCTTTTTTTTTTTTTTTCTTGTAATAAATAAGACCAATGAAGGAGTGTATCTTAAGGTACAATTTAATTTGCATAGTGAGAGTTTTGGAAACATATTATACAGAAGTTCTTGCCTATCTAACAAGGCAGATCACAAGCCTTTCTGAAGACCTGAAAATAAAGGAGGAATACAGAAGAAACTCTAATGAGGAAATTCTTGGAAAGCTAAATTCTGTTAACTCTGAAAATGAAAAGATTTATCTTGAAAATGAAAAATTAAAGGTGAGATTGTTGTAAATCACTGAGGAATGCCTCTGTATTTCAGATACGTTAAAGAATTAATCACTTTAATCCACTTTTGCCCTTCTGTCTAGAGATCCCACACCTGTAGAATAAATTTTGCCACCCATTTTTTTTACATTAAGTGAAATGAGACATTGAAAATTTATCTAGTGGATAGTAGAAATCTATGGCAAAGCTAGGAACAGGATTTTCTAATGATCCTGCTTAACTAGGATGCCATTTATTTTACTGTCAGTAGCTACAAAATTGCTTACCTAGAAATTATTCTTCTAATTTCTTTTCTTTCTATTAAAAGAAAGTTTTACAAACGTAAGAATTGAGTTCAACTTGATTTCTGTTTTCAATTTTTAAGAGTTTATGGTTTTTGTACTGCATTTATCTTCCAAAGTAAATATTTTTATAAGCTGATAAATGCACTGTGGACTATCGTTTCTGTTTGACAGGATAACTAATTGTGTCATTCCTTTTAATGTCTGCAGGTCACTCGATAGTAATATCATACTGTAGATTGTGTTATTTTAACAACACTGTTACAATGTGATTTTTTTTTCCTTCCTTGTTTTAATCAAGGCTTCCCTTGCTACGTTGGAAAAAAGTACCGTTTCTGTTGAAAATGAGCTGCTAGGTCTGCAAGAAAAGGCAAAGTTAGAGGAAAACCTTGTTGAACAGTTTGAAAATCAGGTGACTGGCACATTGAAATGTTCAAATACAGTTTTTAAATCTATAAGCAGTTTTGAGGAAATGATAAAGGTTTTATTTGTGATAAAACATTTGCTATCATAGTGATTGTAATACTGTTGTAACATTGAGGACGATAGAAGCAATACAGATATTTCTATCTTTTCTAGATTTAAAAAAATTAAAATATGGGTAAAAATATATTGTCGTAGGTACAAAAGTTAGAAACAGAAGTAGAAGAATTGAAATCCAGATACGAAACAGTCTTAAATGAAAACAAAAGAATAACAGAAAACAAATGCTTAGAAGTAGATGAGGTAAGTTTTGCAGTAGTATAACCTGCTCCCAAACAATTCTATAGGACATTGATCCTTCATATGTTATTGTGATCCACTTACTAGAAGTAACAAGGTACTGGCTTTTTTTCCTTTTCCATCTATAAAATTGTATTTAAATGCATTGAATGCTTTACTAACTTTTATTTGTGAGTGGGTGTTTTTTGGATACCACACAATTGCAAACAGGTGGGAAATGGTTCCTAGGCAAATGGCTATGGGGATGGGCTGCTATTTTAGAATTCATTTTTACCTCTTTTAAGAATATGATTTTGTTGATGATTTTAAAACTAGATCTCTTGACAGAATATGTGTGAAAGTGGTGTAGGGAAGAAAACCTTCTGTAAGACTCCTCTGAAGCGTAAGTTCATTTAAATTAGCAGTTAATAGAGAGAACCCATATAGAGATGAGATTTAAATTTTTTCAGCAGGTAGAGCTGGATATTGGAACACAGTTAGCACTTTCTTAAGCACCAGAAAGCACCATACAAAAGTGGTAGGAAAATCACAGTTCCACTCAGTTCCACTGCTCGTCACAATACGTGCTCTTTTAAGCAATGAAGCTGAGGCAGGGACAAGGTTTGTGTTTCCTGCCATGGTTTTAGAGGATAGAAATAGTCCTCACAGAGGAGCATCTCAGATGTTCATTTTATTTCATACTAACTTTATTTTTCCATGGTTCAGCTGTAGAATGGAGAAAAATATTTTCTGATCGCGTAAAAATATTTGTGCAACATTGCATGCAGCTTTAGGTGGCATTAGTTGTTGCCCTCTTCTTCGTTACATACAAGTTTTCATTACATACAAGTATTACAATACAAATATTGTATTGTAATACTTGTATGGCCAGAATTTTTCCTGTAAGCTGCCTAGTGTGTTTGCATGCCATCTTCCAAAATATATTATGATAAAAAAAAATCAAAATTTGGGCGTTGGATGATCAGCTGCTAACACTTGCATAATTTTGTAAATGTTTGTTATCAGTGTTAATGAGTCTTTAATGACATGTAGTCAGAGATAGAAATTTCTCCAATCATAAATTTGTAACTTCGTTGGTTTTTTATAAAATAGATGACATTATGCAACTTGTGTAGAATTTCAAATTTATTACTTGCATGGAAAGTCGTTAAGTATTATGACACTTAATTTATGGTTTTACACTTACATTTTTCTACTGTGATGTTACTATGCAGGTGAAGGACAAAACAGAGGCTGAGTTAAAGGAGTTAGAACATGTTTGTGACTTACTGAAAGCAGCTGAGGAAAAGCCACAAGGATTTCAAGAAAAGCTTGTGGACTGGGAAAGGATCGGTGCACAGAAATGCAAAACTCCTAGGGAACTACAGGTTCAGGTGCTAAGAACATAAGGATTTTTAAAGATAAATGAAAAAATTATGTGGAGGAAAGTCTCTGGAATACTTTTTTTCTATTAGTGCATGTGACAGTTAAGTCGTTTCCTAACATAGGAATTTATTTGCTTCATAAATCAAAAGCTCAGAAACTATTGCCAAGAGTATTTATATGAGTTCATTATGTGACAAGAAATCCTAGTTACTTATATTTACTTTTAGATTTTGTGTCTTCTAAATGAGTATTTTCTTGATCCTTTTGAATAGTTATGTCCTGAGAAGTCTTTCAGAATTCTTCCCTGGAAATACATGTGCAAATCTAAGTATTATTTGTATCTTGTGCAGTAATTTAATACCCCATTCATTTTGTTTTTTAATGACTAATTTATAACCCAGACATTGTTTGCTCAGAGAAATAGCCATATTTTTTTTTTATGATAACTTTAACATGTTAATGAATACACTGTATTGGTTGATAAAATATAAAACAAATATATGCTTCACTAGGATAATTTCTATTTTTAGCAGCATTTTAACACTACTGCTTTTATTTTCTCTTAAAGCCTGAATCTAAATATTCCTCAGCATTTTTTGTCTGTGACATCAATTTCCATGTTTGTTTGTTTGTTTTAATTTGTTTTAATGTGCTTCAGATTAGAAGAGAATACTTTGCTAACACAAATGACAAAGGTGTTTGAATCAGTAGGGTGGGAAAGAGATTTAATCTTTTTCCTGTGTGTGGAAACCTTATGCTGACTTCAGCTGAAACACAGTGAGTCTCTATGTTATATGGGCTTTATATTCTTTTTTAAAAAAATGGATCTTGGTTTTCTTTTTAAATATCATGCCAAGATCATCATTATAGCATCAAATTTTGTTTGTATCACTCTAAGTACTCATTCCACAAGTGCTCATAAACTCATAAATCCATTTTTGCTTAGCAAAGTACTTAAGCAACAATCAGTTTTGAGGTGCACATATAAAATTATGTATGTAATTTTAGTCCATTTTTTTTTCCTGAATAAATGCAAAAAAACTCCTACATATAGTGAAGTAATTGAGAATATAACCATTAGTCTGGTAAATAGCAGTTAAATTTTGGCATTAAATCTTGATGGCATCCTTGAGATATTTTAATCTGGCCCTTGATCCTATGATTAGAATTTAGGAAAGTTCCTTTGAAGTAACTGGACAATGTGCAGAAACCCTTCTCTGGGTTCGTCTGGACCGGGACATCAACTTAATACTCCTCTGCTGAAGATTTCTTCTACTACCAGTCTGCTAGTAGAACAGACTATAATTAACGTAAGCAAATTCAGCCAGGTTAGCTCCAATTACCGAATGGAACTGCTTGAGGTAGTCCAGTGAATGATGGAGGTTGTCCCTTATATTATGGTGCCAGCAGAACGGTGATGTGGCCATTTACTGCTGATCTGATGCTGATGGAGGGTAGCAAGAGCAATAATCTCATTGCCACTGTTACAGGATTTAAAAGAAAACATGTAAAAAATTGTCAATCTGGATACTGGGTAGGGGTAAAACCTGTTTGGTTTCTTGCTTTTTTCAGCTTCCACTACTGATATACCTCTTTTTATGAACTTGGTTGTCTTTTTTGATTATAAATACTCACCACTTTCTGAAATCCTTTGTCAGTGCTACCCTGTTCTTCCATGATAACTGTATATATATGCTGTATAATTTTTATGCTATCTGTGACTGTAGTGTGAGGGAACTTATTTTTAATGGAATTTAAAGCCTAAGAGTCAAAGTTCGCAAGGAGATAGACCTGACCAACTCTCAGTACACAAGGCTGCATGGGCAGCATATGGGTTTTGTTAGGACTTCACTTTGTTACATAGCAGGTCTTCAGTCTGAAGTGTTCAAGCAAAGTTTTAGTCTGCTACTTTTGACTGTATTTTATTCGTTTCAAATACAAGATAGTGTTTACCTGAATATAAGATAGGGTGTACTTGAAATTAAAGTTAAATCATTTGACTGGATTTTAATAGGCAAGCTTACTTTACTTTGTAGTATCCTGCATATAAGTCTCTTCAACTGCAAAGGAATTGTCATTTTTGCAGGAGGAAGACAGCATAAATTCTGCAGGCAGTTCTTCCTTGGAAGAAGAAAACTGTAACATTCAAAAGAAATATGAAGACCTTAAGAGGTAATTCTTCAACAAGAACAAAAAATCTGACTGCAACTAATTTCTGTACTGTTTTGCTGTAATGAATTATAATGCGTTAATCTCTTTTGCATAAAGGAAATTAGAAAAGATGGAATTTCAAAATGAAGCACTTGCTTATCAGCTCAAAAAAGAAGATGAGAGTCTTCAGTGCAGTAAATTGCAGCTTGAAGAGAAAATTGCAGAGTATAATCGTTTAACCAGACAACTGGAATCTGCTTTGGAGGAAGGGAGAAAAATGGTATTGACTGTTTAGTACACCTTTTAGCTTTGTTTGCCACTTTCTACTTTAAAAGGACATTAAAAACAAATGCGCTTGAGAATAAAAGATGGGAAAAGATTATTTGCATATAAGGAGCAATGCTAAAAGTTACTTGGAATTCTGCCTGTTTAAATATGAGTTGCACAATTCAACTTCTTTGTGGAATGCAAATCCTGTTGAAATGAATGACAAAGTTCATTGAACCAATGTTTCACCATCGTTTTTGTGACAAATCAAAATGCTTTAGCCACCTTATATTTAAATCCCACTGAGAGTGCCAGAAGTTTCTGAACAAAAGCTTAATCTTGCCTTTTTTATTTTCTTTGGAATATGGGGTCCATAAGAACTTTGACGCTGAAGTCTTTCTAATTTTAGAGGAAGGATTAGCACACTTTTAGTACTAAGTAGAGACTTGTTGTTTACACAAAGGATGCAAACAGTAATTCAAATGGAAGAGGAAATGTAGGAGTTCAGATTGCAGTGTATTATCTTAGTTTAATCAGAAAATAGGTGCGAGCTTGTAATTTCCATCTTGGATTAATCATTTTATCAGTTAGACTTGATGATCTTAGAGGCTTTTTCCAACCTCAGTGATTCTATGTCGAAAAAAACACTATCTGGATTTTCTCAATACTGACAGAGAAAATAGATTTGGTTCTGAAAAAAAAAAAAAAAAGCCAAGTTGTAGAACACTTACAAATTAGCTACAATCTGTTACTCTTGCAAATATATTTTTTCCAAATCTTTTTTTCCAAATTGCAACTTTATTCAAATTCATCCAGAATACTTCCCAGGTTTGTATAGTTTCTGTGCATGGGAAACAGCTAAAGTGTTAGATGACAGAATGAGAAATAGAGCTGTTACTGCTAAGGTACAAGAAAATATTTTGGTTTGGGCTTTAACTGAAAGTAAACGTACATACTTTCTATCTCATACTATTATAGGTAGCTGAAGAATTTGAAAAAATGTCGTACACAGAACAAGCCCTTCAGACAAAAATACTAGCCCTTGAAACTGAAGTGAGAGAGTGGCAGGAAGAGAAAAACCAACTTCTCTGCAGATTTCACCATGTGAGTAAACAATACCGTTTATGACTTAAGAGATTATTTACCACATTGCCGTTTCCATAAAGTTTCTTTTACTGAAAACCACACTGTTAATACAGTTGATATGCATGTTGGGGAACAGCAAATTAATTCAACTTGACAATATACTTTATATATTGACATCTCTAATAGACTTAACAGATGCCCAGTCTATCTTACTGAATAACTGGAATAACACTGAGTTTACATCTCTTATTCAATCCAGTTTCCCCAACAAGCCAAAAATCAGAAAATATGTATGAAGTTGTAATTTCCCTCTCAGATTAATCATCTTCAGTAAGCATAACTAGATTTGAATAAATGAATAACAATTAGTTCTATTTAAAATTATTTAAATTTGCTATTTTGAAACAAAATACTAATGCATTTTCATTTCTGAGTGATTATTTGCTCTTTAGTCCATGTTAAATGCTCACATCAATGGCTGAAGGCAAGGAAACTCTGAGAATCACCAATCCTAGATAATAAGAATTCATGTCACTTGCCAGAATACTCCTGCTGATCATTCTGTGTCAAAAATAAAGCATATTTTCAAATGGTTTCTATTGTACAGGTAAAAATAAATGTGAAAGTTATCTGAGAAGAACAGTTGTAGATTAATTCAGAACATACATTTTTTGTTTGTTTTATAATTACATTTACGTATAACCGGGAATGCATTATAGAAAATAATAAAATGGTCTTATTCACATTGCTGTAGTGAAACTGGAAACAAAATAGAATTGTGAAGGTAACTTTCTTCAGTTAATCATTCTAGATAGATTTTTTTTTTTTTTTTTTTCCACCCTAAGGCTGGATTTAAATCTGAAGACTTTAAATGAATATAATTACACTTTAAAAAAAATTATTTTATTTTAACCAACTAGCATCTGAAATCTGTAATAGGCATAAAAAGAATTTCCTGAATATATGTAATATTTATGTAACAAACGATCTATGCTGTGCATCAGGTACAGATGTAATGAGCAGGTAATATTACTGTTAGTCTTTTTTTTGTTGTTGTTTATTTGTGTGCTTTATTTTTTAAATAAGGAACCATAGGCAACAAAAATCGTGTTGCAACAGAGATCAGTAACAAATATTTCCTTGAAAAATCAATGTTATAGAGAGTCTTAAGTCAATAATAGAGTTAATATGCTAGGAATCTTTTACGACAAATTCAGAAGATTAGTTTCTACATTCCCAGGCCTTTTTTGGATTATAAGCCTATTCAAACATGTTCAGTTTGGTTCTGATTGGACATAAATAAAAATTCTATATCTTGAGGTCCTTTTGAGGACCTTAAGTTTGTAGAGCCTCTGAAAACTTTGATGGGTAGCTAAGGCTTATAAAATTTAGGTACTAATTCTATTACATAATTATTTTGATTGATGTGTATTTTATTTCTAAGTTGTGTTGCATTTCTTTTTTTTTTTTTTTTTTAGAATGAAAAGCACCATGAGGTATGCTTGAAAGAGCTGGAGAACAGCCTACAAAAGTCAGAAAACAAGAACCAGAGCATCCAGAATTATGTTCAGTTTTTGAAAACCTCTTACATAACAATGTTTGGCTGAATTCTCTAACTTCATTTATTTTAATAATGAAGAAACTTTACAGGATTTGGCTCTAACTCTAGTTAGAGGCAAGGCTATTGAGGCCTAATAGAATTTTGC
Source organism: Anseranas semipalmata (assembly GCA_013399115.1). Taxonomy (NCBI): domain Eukaryota; kingdom Metazoa; phylum Chordata; class Aves; order Anseriformes; family Anseranatidae; genus Anseranas; species Anseranas semipalmata. The sequence continues at coordinate 509,624 of VXAA01001622.1, forward strand.
AGGATTGAACACTATAATTTTAGTTCTGTTCTAGGAAAATTTCTGCTATGGGTCTGGAAACACAGGACAATTATTGTTGTATATCCTACTGGCTGATCACATACAGAAGATTCAGCTGGTATTACTGATATCAATAACTGTATTATTCATGGAACAGAAGTGAAAAGGCAGACTGCGTGATAGTAGCGAAACGTGTGCAAGTGTAGGGGATGCACACAGAGTTGTAAATTGGTCTATGAATTTACCATGTGTTAGGTCTTGTGCTGTAAATTCTTATGTGTGTCCTTTTAGTCCATGGTAAATGCAGATGATCACAAATTACCTTTCAGCTTCCATGAAGGAAGAGAACACCCATAGACAGGTTGTATAATAATTTGCATATCTTTATTATTATTAATTGTATATTATTTATCAGTCATTATACTTCTGTTACTGTAGAAATCCAGCTACCCAAGATGATGACATATATTCTGTTAAGACAAGCAGGAATTTAGAAAGCATTAAGTTCTCTTCCTTTCTTTTCTCTGTAACTTAGCAGCAGCGTAGTACATACTACTGCACTGCATGAAATGCTTGCAGCCACCAGGCTACCCCATCCAGCCTTTTTCCCTACATCCCATTATGAAGAGTAGTATATCTATCTTAGAGTAATATTTTTCAAATAATTAGAAAAGTATTTTAAATACAGATATAATTTAAGCTTTGAATGTGTTGATGTATTTCATGCTGACACAGCTTCATTAAGGTGTTTATCTGTGTTTGAGTACAAAGCCACCATTCACTGAAGTAAGACTTACTTATGCCTCATATTAAATGTGTAAATATTCAGTTGATACAGGACTAATATAGCAAAAACAATTCTGATTCAGAAAGTAGCTGTTATATATATACAGATATATGCTTATAGATTTTTTCTGAATAGTACATTCAGATAAGTTAAATATATGTAATTTAGAATGCATATTTAAATAATATTTATTTTTGACTGAAAACATAAGTTGGTGCACAGTCTGTTTGTTATACATAGTATTTGATTGTTATTTATGTGTAGAATGTTGATGGTCTTTTTTCATTATTTTGCAAATGTTCATCCATCCTAACAAATACTGACATGTGATAATGATCTGCTTGTGTGTACTTTTTGGGATAATTTATTATATATGACTTATGCTAGTAGCATATCTTCCTGTTTTTTTGTTTGTTTTTTTGCATTTTACACACACAATCATATTTGTATTAATTTAATTCCTCTTGTGCTATGTATAAAGTATCAAAACCTTTTTAGAAATATTCACTTATGAAGAAAATGAAAGATTTCAGAAATAGTGTTGAATCCAGTCCATGACTGGCTTTTAAAAGTTCGTCATGAAAAACTGCGTACTTTTCATTGATTAAAAGATACAAAGATATACAGTAAGTTAATTTCAGTTAATATCTTTTGCTATTCAGGAAATAAGATTTTTTTCTTCCCTTTCCCTTTCCCTTTCCCTTTCCCTTTCCCTTTCCCTTTCCCTTTCCCTTTCCCAAGAGAAAGCTCTTGGTTATACTTGGATTTACTGCTTGGGAAAATCACTGATTACTCTGGGGCCCTATCCCCTCANCCTACATCATCTGCCAGGAACAGATCTGGAGTTATCAAAGTTGTTGACAGCTTCAGGTACCTCTTTAACTCCGAATGTCCTGAACAAGTTTGTATTCAGCAAGTTCTAAATGCATATAATATGCATACTGATTATTATTAGTTATCATGTATCTTTGAATTGTAGGTGGATCATATTCACCCACTTGTGAACTGAGGCAGAGAAATTCAGCTCTGTGAATTCACCTGTGTAGACCTTGGGTGTTTTTGAAGCCTCTAAATCAACTATCTGATAATTGGTTGTTGATGGTAATAGGTAACAGGAGCCACTCTGTGCTGCAGAATGGGTAAGATGCAAAATGTCATTAACATATTTTGGAGAAAAGATTAATTTAATCAGAGAAGAACAGCATATAAAAAGAGCGTTTTACATCATATAAGACAGCATCAGAGGAGAAACTTGTCCAAAAAGAAATAACAACAACCAATACAATTGAGCTTGGCTATTCCAGAGGAACCATAGGGAATATCTGACAGTATAAAAATATCAGCTGGAATGTATACAAGTCATGTATTGAATATCAGACGTTCTTAAATTCTGATCTGTACACCACTTTCCTGTGGTATACAAACCGTTTAGTCACGTGGTGCTGGATCCTTTACTCAAGTCTTTAGTTGCTGAGCAGCAAAATGAAGAAGTTAAGGTACATCTATGTCAATTGGCTGTAGTTCCCTTTGAGCCTAAGGGATATTTTAAGTCTGAGTATAGGAGATAATTTTGGTGTTTATTGGAGATGCACAGAATCAAGTCTATTCTGCCTTGATGATGATCACAACTGGCCCATACAACAAAATAGCCTGGACAAACAAATAAACCTTGACAAGATCAATTCAGTATGCTTGGAAAATAACAGCTGAGTTGGAAAAATATGGGGTTAATAGTGACATTGCATGTTCATAGTAGACATTTGTAATGTTATGTGGCCAATTGAGTTTTAGATTGCAGATAGAGGAACCATGTATTAGGAATTAATATAAAATGCAGTTTACTTGTGCCTGGAATACTCCATCCAAGTCTGAGCACTTAATCTCTAGAAAGAGCAATCAGACAGAAGTGTGGCAGCACTATAATACAGTTTTTGCATTTCCCTATTTTGGAAAATGAGACAACTCATCCCTTTACTATGATTTTTTTTTTAATTATTATTTTTTATTATTGCTTCCAAATGACTGACAAACTTCCCAGCTCTGCCAGTTCTGTAATGCTGAGCTATACTGATGTGTGTGTTCTCTGGTAAGCTGACTGACTACGCTGAAAGTGGTCTCTGCCCCAAATTAATAACTGCAAGAAAAAAAAGTTTTTTGAAATACTGCTACCAAAAACATATGCATCTACATCTTTAGTATATAATCTTTTTTCCTTATTTGCTTTGTTTTTCTTCGTATGTCACTGTGTTACAGATTATGATTTTTAACTTCATTTTTAACTCAGTTGATTTCTTTTTTCTTCACATTTTTCTTTATATGAGTTGTTTTCATTGGTATTTTTCTAATCTGGTTAGTGACAAAATTTATCATTCAGTCATGTCATTCAAACCAACTTCAGATGTATTTAATGTGTTGTCCTTTGATTGTATTTGGCACTAGTGTGGAAGTCAGTTTATTTTGTAAGCAATTAAATGTTTCATACTTCTCAGAGAGTAAATTGTATTGGGATAATGCTTCTATTTTCTGGTTTCCAATTTATTAGTAACACTGCTGTTGTTTCTTTCTTAAGCTAAAAAGGGAAAAAACCTTCAGTGGATTTTCAGCCATGCAGCAATGTCTTGAGACATAGCTTTATGAATTTCATACAAGAGATATGAATAATTTTTTAACTTCAAATTTTCTAGTTATATTTTGTTTAGAGTATGCATGCATTTATCATCATGGTATTAGAATAGTTCCATTTATCTATTAGTAAAGACTTATTCTGGAGATTTGAAAAACATCTTGTATTCTCAAGAGCTCATCTATTCTTTTCAGTTATGCCAGTTTGCCTGGAAGATGCCTTACCACTTTTTTACAATCCTGGTCTTACTTATTTCATTATACCATCTCATAGCACTACTCTTGAGCTATTCAGAATAGCCTAAAGAGGGAATAAGACATCGGGTCAAAATACTCAGTGCATTTCTAGTTTTACTTTTTAAAATGTACTTTAGAATCAAACATTTAAAACTACGGTATTTCTCGTCAGTGCTTTGCTTACTGTTGCGTATGTTTCTTAACATGACAGGATTTCAGGGTTATGAAAAACAAAGTGCTTTGAGGTTGGTAAATTCACTTTCTGGCTAGTGAATTTCCTTATTCAGTCAGAGTATGGGAGCTTTAATTAGGATAAATTGCAAGCATGTATGGTCCTGAAATTCGTAGACCTTAAATAGTTGAGCTGAACTCCCAACTCCTGCAGTTCTTTATCGGCGATAAAGTAGAGGGTAACACATCAGTGCCTCATCGCTGTTTTTGAGAAAGAAAGGATTTGAAGCAGAAGATCATTATCGTATCATATGCTTTAGATTTGTTAGCGTATGGGAACACAGATTTAAAGCAGAAGCACAAGTCTTTGGGCTACTTGGGGCCCTACCCCCTTTAATCCTATCTGCCAAGTAGCTTATTACTAGTGGCTTGAGGTTGACAGAAAAACTTTATCTGTTTCCTATCTATGGCACAAAAAACTGTTATAAATCCTGTTGTAAGATGAACTCCTTCCAGTAAGAGAACCGAAACTCAGCAATTTTTCTCTGGATACCTGCCTCCTCATGGAATTTCTGCGTAGAAGTCGTAGCGATCACTGGATGATCAGTGGCTCTGTGTGGACAGCTCATCAGTTCAGAGTGATAGGTTCCTGGCATAAAATTTATTTTGAATAGTCCTTTTATCTAACTAGTGGTGAGTGAAATCAACACTAGGATTTTTGTGAAAAAAAAATTAAGTAGGGGACTGTTAATGTGCTGCTCCAAATGTTTTCCACTAGAATCGTGTCCAACATTCTGCCTTGGAAAGGAGTGAGATTAGAACTTTAGTGACAAAATCACCTTGTTGGTGTCTTCCTACAGGAAAAGTGACCCGGCCTCCTCCGCTGACAAGCTGTTCAGCAGCGTAACATCTGTGTACAACCCTTACTCTGCTGGGAGGCTTAGAGCTGGCCAGCATAAACAGTGATCAAAGCAGGGCCCCATAGGAAAGGGTTGTGTTAGGGCATGAAGTGGACACAATGATTTCTTGCAGATTTCTTTTTGCTTTTGTTGAAAAGCTTCCTGCAGATTGTTTTAAGGCTGACATAGGCCATGCATGTTCCTTAAGGCCAGAGGAGTGAGAGTACTATCTTGATGTGCACCAGCAAGGAATTCAAGCAGTCAGAAACATGAATTTACCGTAGTCACACAGGTCACCCTACTATGCATTTGGGTTCAGTGTATTTTCTTGTGAACTTATGACTGGACGGTAATCATACCACAGCTGTCACTCAATAGTGAAGCTTCCAAATATTTGAAGGTGGAGCATGTTTTATATTGCCATCCACATCTACCTGCACCTTTCACTCAATTCTTGATGTAAAGCTGTTGACGTGCAACCTTTTGCAGCTACAAACAGTCCAAGCAAGTGATAAGTAAATCATTCCCCTCAGAGAAAGTTAGTGTCTTTAAAATTCTGTTTGTATTAAGAACGATATAATTTATTCTCTCCAGGAAGTAACTGACGTATGAACAGGCCTTTTTGGTTGGGGTGTTTGACAGAATGGATCAAGTATCTGGTTAGCATATCATACTACTTTTATAGCTGATTAATCTTTCTATCATTTTAAATGAAGTAAAAGGGTGGTTTTATGTGTAGAGACTCTGCTGTCATCTTGCCTCCCTCTCATGGCAGAATAACTATGGCATTTTGTTGTCTGTAAAACTGTACCTGCCAATTTGTTAACAACATGAATATTTCATACGTCACAATTCCTTCTGGTGGTACCACTAAAAATTGAAACCAAGCCTTATTGGTTAAGCTTTCCATGCTTTTCATCCAATTCAGTCTTTCTCTATTCTTTTCATCCAATTCAATCTTTCAAAAATCTTTGATAACATCTAATTTCTAGAGCAGCTGTTACACTTCCAGCAACCATCTCCAGATCTCCCATCACCATTTCAGGCATGCTGAGCCCTTGTTCATTATCACGGTGACCACATTCCTATTCTTAGTAAAGATTCTTCTTTGCAGAGTAGCAGCATACTCTGCTGTGGCAGCAATCCACTTACTAATTTACAACTCCACCCACTAACTGCCACTGTGAATTATAAACTACCAAAGCAAACCATATATTTTTAACAGCCTCAATTTTACCATCACGCCTGCTTATAAAGGTTGAAGATGTTTTTGAAGTGCAAAAATGCTAAGTTGGCATTTCAGATTATTTTCAGAACATTGCCTGTTCTTCCACAGTAAGGTTTTCTCCTCCTCTCTCCACTTGAAAAAGTCAGTACATTAATATGCGGCAAAAAGCATACTGTTCCATACTAATATTTCATTATTTTCTAGAGAAAAAGATATCTTAAGAAATCTGAAAAAAGACCCCAACCTAGAAGCTTCCAAATCTTTGTGCAAATCCTTGCCAGAGTACAGGCAAACTTTCATGATTCTGTCCTGGGCTTTATTTCTGATTTGTTCCTGAATTTCTTGCCACACAGTAGGGCATTAGGTCCTGTGTTTTCTGAATCACATAAAACATGGTAATGACATGAAGAGCTGTTTACCTGCTGCTCTTTTTTAATTTGTTTTTTATTTTTTATTTTTTAATTAGATTGTGTAGTAGCAGAGAGGACATTTGAACTTAGCTGGAATTTGCTGTAGCAAATTTCACCCAGTCTGCTAGTCATGTACGGGTACTTTTGCTTGAATCACACCAGTAACCCCTTTGAGATAGAAGCCAACTTTTTTTTTCTTACAGATTACTTTGTAGTGACAAACCATATGCTTCATAGTTTATCATATTTTTATATTAAATATGATTATATACTTAAAACGTAAAATCCACCTCATGTCGGCAGTACCCTATCAAAACTGTAAAGTATATTGATTCGTAATTATTGCAGTCTTATTTTCTTAGACAATTACACTGGCCTCAAAACTTTTAAAAAGCAGCATGTACAGAAAGTGTGTCACATTAGGGTTTAGATAACCTATTTCTCTTCTACCTTTGGTAGTCATTGTCTGCCCGCAAAGTAGACTACTTTAACTTTGCAAAACACTGACATGACTGACAGTACTGACTGACAAACAGAGTTATAATGAAATTTCAGAACCAGCCCAGCTATGATAAAGGGTCAGATCTTTGTCTCTAATATGCTTGAAAAACAAAGCAATGCTACTGGGAAAGTTTGCTTGGAGGCCTGGTTGAGGATTGTTACAGGCAGACAAAGTGCTCAAGGATTGATATTTTTTCTTTTCTCTGGTGGCTTCTGGTCTCCATCTTTTTATGAAACCCCAGAGCTTGAGTATGGAATCTGTGGCTCTGGATGAGGTTCAGCAGGATCAGAAGACCCTGGAATTAGCACTCCATAGATGGCAGCCTAGCACTAGAGGGCTGATAGAAACAATCAAGAAAGAGAAGATTGTCTTTAAGTAACATAAAATTGCCTTTCTCTGGAATTAAATTAAAGCTGAATGATCTGGTTTATCTTGCAAGAATTTTAACCCCAGATATGTTTTTTAAAAAAGCGTTTCTTTCCATTTTAAATCATTTTCCTACTTTAGTTAAGTCTTGTTTTACTAAGATTATGGTTTAGGAGAAGTTTTACACAGCAATTTCTGAAGAGATAGAATCCTATAGTTTCTCTACAGAGAAAAAAAAAATGGAGTTCAAGTTCTAAAAATGGAGAGTTCAAATATTGTTCTGACCTCTACTGATGACATTCCAAACCTCGGTAATTCAGTGCAGTTATACTCAAGCACTGACATATTCTATCAGGCATGTGTGACTTGGAAATTGACATTTAAATTCTTCTTTGCATACTTGTATTTCCTGGGAGTTTTCCCCAGACAGAAGCATTCAGAGGTGGTAGTCCTGCTGATTTCTCTTTCATTGTGCACATATAATAATGGAGGGGAAATGTGGTTGTCTTCTAATGACATGTTTGTAGCAGACCCATCATCTCGAAATCTGAAATAAATCCCAGTGACAGAAATGAAAACTTCATGCTGTTGTTTTGCAGAAGACATCATTTGAATCCTAGTAGGTACTGCTGGTTGATAGCACTCTTGGCATGGTTTCAGTACTGAACTTTGCATGCTTCAGCAATGTTTACATTCTGGATTCTGTTGGGGGAACTGGGCATAGTGGTATAAAGTGCAGTTCCTGTTTTTTATAAAATACTGCATGCTAGGATTCAGTTCTTCTGGCTTCAGTTACCAAGGTAGCATCTGGAAACAGGATAAATTTATGATTTTTGTACAATATGTCTTGTTTCTTTCTAGCAGCCTAATAATTTCTCTGTTCTTGGCATCATATTCAGCGCTGAATGGTAGACATCAAGAATTCCCTTTCCCTTCTGTCTTCTCACTATATTTGATAAACTAAAATTCTGTGTTAAAACAGGAACTTTTCTCCATCCAGTTCAGCTTCCTTTTGAGCATGTTTCAGCATCACATAGCGGAAACATAGTGGCCCTTTCTGTGAAGGTGTCTTTTGTGAAGGTACTTTATTTGAAACAAAGTTAGAAAACTTCAAGTACCCAAGCACCCAATTTTTCACAAGCCCTTGAAGCATCCTTAGTGTCTGTGTCTTTTGGCAGACTCGTGCTCCTTGATCTAACCATTCTCAGCAGTTTCTAAAGGATGCCTTGCTTCTCCTTTCTTTGAACAACAGTGAAACTCTTGAAGTGAGTTCCTTCATTCAAACTTTGTTTCTGGCAGGAACAAAAAAAATGTTTATAAATTTCTAGAACCTATAGTGGAAATCAGATCAGAGTTACAGTAGAAACACTTTTGCATATATTTGACTAACGCTTGAGTTCATGGTTCGCTGCAGCCATCCAAATGAAGATGCAATTTAGCTCTAGGACTTGTTACTCATTTCCATTTCTAATTTGCTTTACATCCCATTATTTACACTAGTTATGCAAGTTTCAGAAACTCTGGATGACGTACTTCCCAGAGATTATACAACTCTACAGTAAAGACTTAGTTTTGAATAGCCAGTTCTTTCTTTTCTTTTTTTTTTTTTTTCCCCACACATGGCACATCTCAGTGACGGTGGTAATTTGGCCAATCAAGTGCTGGAAACAAGAAAATCATGGCAAAAAGACCTCAGTGTGAACTCAGTAATTATTCTCTGGGGCTAATTTTTTCTGTTTGCCTCTAGCACAAGCAGCCCAAATCCTAAGGGAAGACAGTAACGGAAACTGCCCTCCCCGGTATATTCTCTGTTAATCTCCTTACTTATTCAGGCCATCCTAAATTTCTTGGGTTTGCTTTTTGGCTACTACTTTTGTTTTAAAGTGTTGCAGTTATTAGTCTTAAATAGGGGAAAAGTATATTTTCATTGTAACTATTACCTCTTGGGCAAATATTGGTTTATAATAGTGAACCTCATACTTCATTCTGCATGTCAGACTTCACTTCCTAAAGTATGAAAAGATGCATCTAAAAGCTGAAGCATCAATAAAAAAGCATCAATACTTTGATGAAGTATTGAAAGGTTTGTACAAAGTTGCCACATTTGATTCCAGATTTTAGTGATTTAACATCTACTTTGGTTTGGGATGATGCAAATAAAGTACTTCTAGCAAGAGATCATCGTGAAGACTCATACACACTTGCAAAGTTGTGTGAAAGAGCATATGGACAACAGGAATCCTGGAGGGTGGGACAGACAGTTTTAGGTACAATGTCTGACTGTGCTGTCAAGTTGCTCTGAGAATGAGATGATTTCTTTTATAATAGATGAGGCCTCTGGTGGGGCATATGATATGTGATCAGACTTCCTGAATTATCTTATTGTTGTATGTATTTGATTATCCATTCAGAAGCTTAAATTCTTGAATCTAAAAATTTGGAATTAATTATCCTTGCTTAACATTTATCTCACTGGAATAGATTAATCATCCTTTGAACTATATTGTTTCCATACCAATACATTACTCAAGATTAACAGAGTTATCAAAACTTTATTAACTAAAAATCCTTAGGCCATTAAAAAAGGCTTTCTGGGTCTGTACCAGTCTCAGAGATCTCCTTGAACTGCTCTGTTTATTTTGCTTCTACAATGGCTTTTGTTGGTGTTCTGTTTGCTACTTGAAGGTGCTCCTAATCACTGCTAGGAGAGGGCATGTCTCCAGGTGCACAGAGATGAAGGCACGCATGGTGGAGATTCAGTCCCATGTTTGTATGAGAAATGTGTGGATGTGCAATGTATTTCAGGAATACACACAAACATAAGAAAGGTTTTGTGAGCAAAGTGAGAGTGTGAATGTTTGTGGCTGCAGCTATTGTGCCCTCATTTCAAAATATGTTCCTTTTGTCTGGTATAGCACTTATTCCTAGTTGAAATGAAATGACATTCTCATACAGAAATATCCTCAAACTGCTTGGTTTTGTTCTTCTTCTTCCCCTCCCTTCCTTTAAAAATAGTGTTTGCATACCGTTTCCTGGGGAAAGAAAGTCACAAATTTGTGAACTTCAGTATCTTTACTTGGCAGTTGTACTCAAGTTTTTCCATACATCTTCAGGTATGCTATTATTCTTAGTTGAGAAGAAACAAAGACAAAAAAGCACAAGTTTTAATTCAGACAATGTGTTACATTAAATTAAGCAATTCCTGCCCTTACACTTAGCATCTATCTAATATGTTTTTTGCTATTCTATCGGTACTTGTTAGAGACAATGGCCATGGTTTTATTAAAAATCTGTAGGAGTTTTGCCAGTGACATCAACAAGGCCAGGATCTTGTCATATGCTTTCCTACTCAGTGTACATGAAGTAAATGTCTATAGCTAGATGCTGAGGCTGAGTTTTTTGATTTATTCAGAACTATAGAGAATTGTGGACTTCTCAACCTGGCCATAAACAAGCACAGTACTATTTTAGGTAGTGATCCCGTTCCTGATCCTTAGCTTGCCCATTTGAAAATATCTCTATTAAGTGCTCACAGATTCTAGCCCATAGGAGAAAAATAACTTCCATGCGTTAGGCCACTTAAATCTGTCAAATGTGAGAAATTATTTTACCCAACATATTTCAACTTTTGAAATTGGCAATTTCGGTGACATATTGCACCACAAATCATGTTTCTTAAATATGTCCGTGATGATGTAAAATTCATAGCATAAGGCACCTGGTAACCATCTGACAGTGTCAAGGCATTTGATTTTAATTTTAGACCTCTTATTCCACTGTGTAAAACTTAGCATTACTATCATCTTATTTAATGCACATATGTGCTGGCAAATACAAAGTTTATATTTTGAACTGCACACCTGTTTGCGGGTGACTATTGACTGCGACCATATTTTTGAGATTAGAAAAAACAGACTTGGTGTGCGTATGAACGCCTCTCAGAAGAACATATTGCTGACAGCTGCTTTATTCACTAGGTACTAAAACATTAAAAGAAGCTATATTTAGATTCCTTTATATACATATTCAGGGTTTTTTTAATTCTTAGTATAACCTTAACCTCTGTGAAACTGATAAATTGGGGTTGACTCTGGAGCATCTGCTCTAGAAAGGATGTAGAATAGCCTTTCAATTATATTGATCTCATTAACTAAACCCCTTCTACTTAATGAATTCATTGATCCTATAAAAGATTTGAGCTTGGTAAAATTAGATGAAAATTTTATTTACACATTGAACAATAAAACTTTATGTAAGGCACCCAGGGAATTCCAGACTCACAGGTAATGCCCCAACAGAAATTACGTCTTTGTTCTACTTTATTCTTCCTGAATACTCGCTGTACATTGGACTTTGCTCATTTGCCTTGATTTGCTTTGAAAAGTTCACTTTCTCCAGCAGCACTCACCATCTTCATCAGGAGCTTTAAGGTTTATGGAACTACCTATGGAATGTTGTACCTCCTAACATCAATCTGGAGTTAAATGGTTTCCTGCTCTTGTAAACTCCAGTTCAACTTGTACTAGAATAATGAATCCTTTCAAATAAGCAATTTCCTTCTCTTCTTTACAGCTGAGCTTGTGAGTTGCTGCAGCCAACTATTTGGGCAGTTAGCAACCTGCACAGGCATGTACATCTATCAGATTTTTATTTGATCTTAACATTATTATGTTTAACCAATATTCACGTTCAAATTTAGTGTTGCATTAAAGACTTGCTAAGTTCAATTTATATGCCTCTAGCTTTGATATTTCACAGCCCAATTGGTTTTGAATTATTCCATCAAGTTTTAAGGTAAATCTTTTGGGGAACAGGTGTTATATGGGAAAAATATTTTTACAATTATTAATTTTATTGTTTGTATAGAGTTTTTGCTCAGAGTGATGCTGTCCCAGCCCCATGGGAAAGCACAGCAAAACCCAGTTTCTACACTGGCTTACAACTGGAGCAGAAGAAGAGAAAGAGCATGGTCAGATCAATTCCATCGTGTACAGTTTCCATAGTCCACGTAACAGAAATTGGGGGGAAAAAAAGTTAAGGGACTTCCAAATCCATTGCTGACCTGTGTAAGACTTGGAGCTTTAAATGTATCTTTAGTCATCAAAAATTAGAAATACAGTGGGAAAATACTGTAGAAAGTACAGTAGAAAGACTAGGAATGAAACTAAATCTGCCTTTTCCAGGGTCATTGCTCTTAGGAAAACACTAGCATGTGCAGAGTCATTTTAGATGTGTTAATAGCATATATTCACAGTAGGAATAATGAAAATAACCAACTTTTCCATAGATGCGTGACAGCAAAATACCTCAGAAAGGAAGTTGTTTGATTCAGTTTCAGGAAAGCATTTATGTCTTCAGTCTGCATACTTTTCATTTTTCTGTGCAATGTAAGGGTTTGCATCATGCTGATACCGAGAGTATTATATTATGGTGGCTTATACAGGAATAGTCTTTGTAGTACTGCAATAGTACTAGCAGTGGAGATGGGGGAAGAAAATAAATGAAGCATGGTATTATTTCTGTCTTTTATCTGTATGAACTCTCAGATCAGTTTAATTCTGTTCAAATATCTAAATAGTTGCTCTCCTGTGGGTATCATGATAAAACTCACAGACTGCTGTATCATAGTATCCAATGAAATGAACTACAGTACCAAATTATCAGTGACTTGTGATAATAGTGATACCAAAAATGGTCATAACTAAGTGCTTTTGTCATGAAGGTATATGAATGTCTCCATGAGCTTTCTAAATACATTCTTTGTTGTGGAGAGTTTGGCTGCTGTAACATCCACAGAAACTTCTCAGGGAAAGTAGATGAAAGCTTGGTTATTCTCCATTCTGCATATACACTGTGTATCAGCACCCCTTCTATAGCAAGTTAAGGCTGATTCAGGCTAGATATGATTTATGTCATCTTCATTTATAGCAGAGGTTCATTTAAAAAAAAAAAAAAAAGTTTACTTAATATCAACAAGAGGTTCTTGTAGACTTCCTTTACCTGTCATATGCAATTACATATACTTTCGTATGTATATCCAGGGCTCATTCACATTTCCCAATATAAAACAAAGAATGCATTGCTGTGAAAAAAATCCTCCCAAGAAGTCCAGAAAATGCAAATGTATTAAGCAGTTCCCAAAGAAGTTATAGGCTCTCCATTTATGATTATTATTCAAAGCAAACACTCACATGCATGTCGAAGTTTTAAAAGCTTCTGCACATTTCCTGCTCCAAGCCCCGCAGGTTTTTTCAGCAGCACCCGGTACTGACTGCTTGCCGGGGCTGCGTGGGCTTTGCCACACAAAGCACGACTGGGAATGCACTGACGGAGAATTTCAGGCACCTGTGAAACTTCAGTGTCAAAAAGGGAGGGACATGGAGACTGCCAGCATCCGCAGGACCAGGTGGCAGCTGGGCAGAGGTCGTCAGGCCCGAAATCTAGTCCAGGCTTCTGAACTTTGTCTCAGCTGCTGCCTCCGGCTCCTGAGGTACTATAAGGGTGGAGAGCTTGTGCATGGTGACGTTATTCAGGAAAGTTAAGGGCTGTTCTGGGGTGGTGGTAAGTGCACAAAGCGGAGTCTGCTCAGCAGTTGAAATAGTGATGCCTGATAAAGATATTTGTGTTCATGTATGCATTTTAATGCTGTATTTTTAACAGAACAGCATATACTATATAATTTCATGTGTGAATTTTCTTTTATTTTACATTATTTTTATTTTAAATACAACAAAGAGAGTCATCCTGCTGGCATTGGGTGGGAAAAACATTCTTGTCTGTTCTTCCTCTGATAGGGTTTTGCTATAGAGATTGATTTGGGGCGTCAGTTACTGCCTGGCAAAGAAGTTAAAGAAAGCAGGAGAGGTTGCTCAGCACTGTGTGACCAGACTCCATTTTCCAAACCAAGCTCTGAATTCCCTGTGTTGTCCCATGGATGTGTTTCCCTTTGAAAGCTCCAGGAGCGTGTCTCAGAAACATAAGGGTTGAATTAGCTTTCCTTGTCTCTTTTTACTGGGTAACGCCAAAAGAGAAAATAAATGTGATCAATCCATATCGAATGGGAACAATTAAATATATTCAGCTTATTAATCACAGAGAGAGATTCCAGCATTAGGGGCCATCTCAGCGTTGCTTTTTTTCCTTTGTAGAGACGAACAAAATGAAGCAGATCCTGAGTCAGGGGGAAGAAAAACCCTGAAGAGGGGCCTGAAGCACTGGGAGAATTTTCTGCAAGTCTGAGTTGCGTTAGAGCACGCAAATGCCTGCAATCATGTTTGTTCAACTTTCAGGAGAAGTTCTCAGAACGTGTGGCAGGGAGTTAATTAGAGGGGAAAGATGGTTATTAGAGACCTAAAACACGAAATAGACCCGGAGGGAGTCCAACCGGCCCTGGGCCGTGAGGGCTGCTTGCATCTGGCTCAGTCCCGGAGCTGCGCAGTGTGCAGTCGGCCCTGGCTCCTGTCAGCTTTTGCAGAGGTGTTTGGCTGGAAATGTGGTCAGGCACAGGCTCCTGCTGCTCAGAGCCTTCATCTCCTGCCCATCACGCCAAACAGACAGACAGGTCTCTGGCTGGAACAGGCCCCTGGCACTCATGGGTGCCATGGGTGCGGGTCCTCGAGCACCAAGGGAGCCCTGGCCAGTGGGGAGGTGATGGTGTGTAGGCTCGGACTGGCAGGCCTGCAGCCAAACCTTGCGGTTGTGCACGGTCTCCATGCAAAATTGTTTCCTTCTAATCTCCACCGTAAAATCATTTCTTGAGTTAAGTGGCCAAAATGGAGCTTTTACTGTTCCAGCTCTCCACCTGTCAACAACCTCTCTCTGAATTTGTTTAGAGCCACATCCTTGGTCCTTTGGCAATCACTTGGAAACAGTTGTGTATTACATGTAAAATGTCCCCACTGCCTTGTTTCTTATTTTGTTTCTAGCATCCCATGGTAAAATGCTGATTCTTATTCCCACAGGTAGTAACAATGCTCCAGCGTAAGCCTGAACATCTCTGTGACTATATATGATGACCATACTTGCAGTTTTTATTCATGAATTAACTTTTCCAGGATTTATCATAACCAATAAGTATATCTGGCTGAATCGTAGATATTTAATCCAGTGGTTACAACAAATTTCTGCTAGTGTTAGCTCTGAACTTCTGTCAGTCTTTAAAACATAATGAAGCATTTGTGATCTCATTCTGATGAGGAAAAATTCCAGATCAAAAGAAGTTCTTTTAAGTTTCCTTCATTTTATTATCTACAGTTTTAATTCTAAAGGCTATGGTCCACCAGATGAAAATGCTTAATTAACAGTTAGTGAGCTGCATTGATTTCAGTGAAATCATTAAAGAACTTACTTCAAAGATGCCAGATGAATTATGCTTCCAGCTAAATTAGCATTCTTGGTCTATTTTAAGTGAGGATCCTTTAAAAATATATGTACATTTGCAAGAGGGACCTTAAACTGAGCATCAATTGCTCCTAGCGTGCCCAGGAGTGGGAGGCGAGGACAGACCAGTGCTGCTCCAGTATAACCTCAGCTACGCTTAGGTGGGACCTCTCCCGTGTTCCAGCCTGCAGGGATCCTGCTGCAGATCCCCACAGACTGAAATTCAGTACTAAGGCTTTTTAAAACAAACAAAATGGAAATAGAGTCACAGAAATATGCTTTCCTCAGAGCTGTGTTATTTCAGGTTGCATATCCTGTAACAAGTGCTAGATTCACAGAGGTGGTAGTGCCGAGGTTACAGCAAAGCTGAAATATGAGAGAAATAAGCATAAACTTAACACCCAGGGGTAATTGGCATTGTATATATTCTTTTACCACAAAACAAGGAAAAGGGACCATTCAAAGCACTTCGAGACAGTCGTCTTCTTGTTTTTATCTTTTGTTTTGCACTTCTGTGTTGACCTAAGCCCACCGATGTGTGTTTCATTTTATATTAGCTCACAAGCATTGCTCTCAAGAACAACAGGAAGAAAAAAATGATTTCTTTTACAACAAAGCAAAGCACTTCACTGCCTGGAAAAGTGAAAACTCTGGACAATGTCAGTACAAACATCCTCCCATTTCTTTCCTGAATGAGAACGATACAGAGGAAGCATGCTCTGCATAAAGACACTGATGTATAAATAGCAACAGTAAGTTCAGCAGAAATGTAAGCAGAGAAAACAAACCAAACATTTTAAGTCTGGCAATTATAATTCCAGGTCTTTGCTCGCTGGATGAAAGACCATCATCAGGTACAGTGGGAGGAGCAGGAGCTTTATTTGTCTTTTTGCCCTTGTGATTCTGCTGCAAAGATGGGCTGCGGCTGAGACATCCTCCCGAGCCCATGAAGGTGGAAGAGGCAGTAATTTGGCTGTTCTTGGTGCACCGAGCAGCAGGGTTTGGCCTTGAGCACACGAGAACCATCAGGAGGGATAGACATGAACGAGCAGGGACAGATGTGAAACATCTCCAGGGGGGAAAAGTGCTGGAACAAAAGATGTAGCAGAAAAGACATCCCAGCTTTGTATTCGCCCGGACCAGGGCAGGCAGAAGGGGGCATGGCAGCATCCCTCTGCTGCCTCCCTCAGAGGATGACAGTCACCTACACACGTGAAACTTCTCTACCACCAACAGGAATATTTCTGCCGGTAGAGTAAGGATTTTCCAAAATGGTCAGGCCAGCAGACTAGGAAAATTACTTATAAATCTGGCCCAGGACTAACTGCATCCAGCTTTTCAAAGAAAACGTGCGTAAAAAAAAATCGAAGGGCTTTTCCTCCAGGCAGCAGTGGAGTGTGCATGGCCCCCACATGCGCGTAATGAAACGTGGGTGTGCTCACGGCGACTGCAAGGCAGAGGCACCGGAAACTTGTAACCGCTGTGAGGTGATGAGGCTGAAGCTGCACATAAATGCTCACCACCGAGCATCTGATCCGCACGTACTGTGGGGGCAGCCTGAAGAACAACTTGAGAAAAATACCAGAAATTTTCCATGTTTGTTGGGTCTGAATTGCATGTGGAATTTAGTCACTGCTGACTTTTCAAAGCTAAGTGTTGGGCTATCGTTCCCTCCAGAGAACCAAAGGCTCAGCTTCCCCCTTATCTGCATATGATTAAAAAAATCCTACTGGATTGTTATTAAAAATTCCACTGATGTAAAAGCTAGGAGTCGTTCAGTTTCCACAGTTATTTTGGTGCACAGTTATTGTGCTTGGTAACACATTAACTGATAGAAAGGTCCGGAGAAATGCACTCCTGTCAGTAAAGGAAAAGCCTCTCCTGGTCTGACACAAGAAGCATTTTAAAGTATTTGGTGTATCACAGGACTGGAATCTCATTCAGAAATGCAGCAAAAGCAGTTCCTCAAGAATCTGACATCTCAGCCATTTCAGATCTTCTCTTCCCTGTGCCTTTGTGGCTTCCTCTTGGATTTTCCGCTGTATGCTGAAATATCAACACTTGGTCCCTTCAGAGGGGATAGAAGAAACGTACAAACACTTCTGTGGTGGCTGGCAACTTTGTCCCTTTGCTTCAGACAATTTGTGACAATTCATGCTCATTAATTTACTGCTGCTGCTGCGACCTCAGCATGATTAATAACACAAGATTTGCTTTTTTCTATTAAAAAACTCACTCCAGAGCATCTTGGGCTACCAATAACTGGAAACAACCTCCAAAGAAAGTTTTTTCCAGGAATGAATACAGAAGGCCATCAGAAACCCAAATTAACGTTCCATATTACATGTGTGCTCTGTTCTGTCATATCAGGTTTCAGTAAATCAGGCTCAGCAACTGCAACTTCTGTCGGCTGCCAGAGACCAGATAAAAAATTGAAGGAACATGTTATTCAATTACAAATTGCCATAGAAAGAAAATGAAGGGGTAAGTTATGGGGGAAGGCGCAGAGTTACTGTTGTATGGAAAGTTCCTCATGCTCCACATCTAATAGAAAATGGTTTGCTTGGAAAACTGTAAATAAGAGAACACATGGCACAAATTATACCATAAGCACTAAACAAATCTTAAACTGTAAACATCCTCTTGGGTTAGACCTTCATTTTAGCAATCTTCTTCTGTCTCTGGCATAAGCTGAGGGCTCCAGTAAATATTATTTTACTAAAAGAGTTTATTTTATTTGGAAGTTTGATATAGGAAAAGTGGTTCCATTGCTGCGAGAGGCTGCTCAGCAGTGGCACTACCTGCACATCCCCACACGCAGGGAGGCAATGGCGAGCCCCATCTCTGTCCTGAAAGGCTTCAGGCAAAGGGGTGGTTGTGTGACAGGAAATGCCTCGGCTCCAGCTCTGCTGAAAATAGTCAGAAGGAGCTTTCCTTCGAGATGGAGCTGCATTTGTGAGTCGAATATGACTTTCTGTGGAAACGCACTATGCTAGAGGAAGCTTTCTCAAGTCATTTAAGCTGTTGCCAATTAACTACAAATCTTACACATGATATATCTTGAGTTCCCAGCTGCACTTAGTCAAATAAAGGAACTCTGATAGTGTTTCTGGGGTACTTTTGATTAACTAAGTGCATGCTACAGTAAGCAGGCTCATTACCTGCACTGTGCTTTATATCTAAACGCATTAGACTTTCAGCAAAATCATCATTAAAATTTACTAAGCTGAGGGAAATTTTTTCCATGGAAATTTTGCTGAACATTCAGTATTAGTAACATCTGTCTAATAAACAGCACAAAGCAGTTTCTGTTGGTGCTCTTACTGTTGTGAATAATTTAATCTCATGTTTAGAGCATTTTTTTCTTTATTTGCTATTATTTATTGTGAATAAAAATCTCATTCATGACACAATACCTTTATGTAATGTTCTGAAAATAAAAGACATATGTTCCCTTTACAAAAAAACTTTACAGCAGAAGGATTCCCTTAAGGTTTTTGTAGCCTGTAAAGATAAACAGAGAAGACCTTTTTATTTCTGAGGTGGGAAAAAAAGAGCTTTTTTTTTAAATGTTAAAAAAAAAAAAAAACAAAATAAAATAAAATCAAATCTTCAGATACTTAAAAATTTGGTCCTCCAAACAAGATATTAATAACTGTAAACATGCTATGAGTTCTCTCTGGAGTAGAAAGTTTTTTCATTGTACAGATAGAGTCTACCTTGAGAAAGAAATGTGAGACTAGGAGAAAATGACTGAAAAATTTCACCTACTTCACATTGTTCATCGATAATTACTGACAACAGAATGATGCATGAAATTACCATGAGTGTCTTGCCTTGAATCTGTCAAGTCATCTGAAACAAGCCATGCTCAGCTAACAGAGCCATCAGACCTCTCAAACACCTCCAGCAGGATGGGAACCCGTGAACTGGTGGAGCACCCCCTAAGCTGCTGAGTGAGCAATAAAAATACAGCTTGCAACTGCTTTCGTTAGTTATGTGCACCTGGTACGCAGGAATACGCTCTCCGAGGGTGAGGGCTGCCTCTGTCGGGCACCTTCCCGGAGGAAAGGCGATCAGCCACCTGTCCTGCATCCTCGGAAGCAGCTGGAGCGTCAGGGCAGCCTCTGATGCCATTTTTCTCAGTCTGACAGGAGCTTTTCCCCCCTCGCACACATCTGGTGTGTATTTATGCGCTGAAGAATGTGGAAAAGTGAAAGCTAAACACATGGATTTAACCCATTTCACCTAAAGAGGTGAAAAGTGGGTGTTTAGATATTATCAGGTCTGTCGCTGGCAGTCACATACACACTGTGTAAATCTCACGGCACCGCAGCCCCCAGGTGTGGAAAGGCAGCCTGCGGCAGTGGCCAGCGGAGCCCAGCAGATATACCCTAATGGCCTCTCAGTACCCAAAAGATCCAGGAAAACAGCTCACGCACAGCTCCTCTTGCCCAGCATTTGTTCCGGGTTTTACTGAACACTACGCAGTGGCCTGGCGTAGAGGGATCTCCTCAGCAAATTATGTTTTGAGCAACGATTTCGCCTTTAGTGAGACAAACCTGGGTTGTGCACCCATCTTTGTATTTTGGGTTTGCACGCAGTTTAGTGAAGCAAGCCCAGGGTTGGAGGGCAGGCAGCAGAAGCTTCTTTGCCGTCAGCCAGCACAGGGTAGTTTCTGCGCAGCCAGGGAGGGAGCAGAGAGGGAACACCTCACAGCCGCAGCCATAAAACACCGCCTGTTGGTGTGGCCTGGAGGAGGCGGCTGGGGGTGCTTCTTCCCTGCCCCTCTGCTCACCGTGGCCAGGCGGGCTCCCACCCGCAGCCTCCTCCTGCTGCTCCTCAGCCCCGCCTGGGAGGCAGTGGCCTCCAGCCTAGGATCCAAAATGCGCGCCCCGTGGCAGGGCAGGGCGGGTGAGCGCCCCCGTGCCCTGCCCTTGCTACTGATCCCGTCCCGGCCAGGTGCTTTGGAACATGTACACAGCAAATGCATGTCATCCAGGAGAAGCCTTTTTGATTTTTGCAGGTCCCAGAAAACCATCAGTGCCACAACATACATCGTATTGGAAGATGCTGTGAAGATGCCCAACATCAGGTGCAATTCTTAACCTGCTTTGAAGTGTACCATTTACAGTGGCCCATGTTCACTGTCGACATAAGGTGTATTTATGCTGTGGAGTCAACCAGAGCTGCACCTGCTTACACCACTGTGTTTATCCCTTTTTCTAAATAGCTGCTTTATTAGCAATTGCTGGTTCTACTTTAAAAGGTGCTAACAGACAGATGGCTTCACCACATAAATCACTTTAGCATAAAGATGGATGTGCTTTATGCAGAAGTGAAGTTTGTGCCTTCTTCTCTTGCTTATTCATATTAACAGGAATGTGTATGCAAATTTCTTGTCTCCCAGCAGCTACAGTAAATTGCTCTGGGGCACTTGAACCCCTTCCAGCTTGATTTAAAGCTTTATTTAGAGGTTCAAAGGAAATGTAAATGTATCTCTTTTTCTTTTTCCTTTTTCTTTTTCTTTTCTTTTCTTTTCTTTTTTTTTTTTTTTTTTAAAAGCTGAGGCAGGGGCAGTTGACAGCTTGGGTAAAGGTTTTAACCCCATGTTAGCAGATTTTGAAGGTTCTGTGATTTTGGTGCAATACCACCTCCTTGCTTGTGGACTACCATTCAGTGAGTGCAAAAAATATAAATAACACAGGTATGAATAAATCCCACATTTAGACTGATAATTACAGATCCTATGGCCCTCTGTGTCAGAAACAGCCTTAGCAGTGGACCTGGGTAAAGCTCCAGGTGAGATCTATTGCCCCTAATTGCCATGATCAGTCCCAAACAATCAGCCCCTTCCCCTATAAATCCCCCAGCCCTAGGCCTCCCCTATTTCTGCTGGGGTGAGGTGGCTGAGATGTTCCACTGCAGAACCAGCTCTTCTCACCTGGGTGAATGTAGGTCCTGCACAGCTGGTTTGGGCATCTCCGTGAGAAGCAATGTGTAAGTGAGGTTGTTATTATGTATTGTGGTTGGAGTACCGTGCTTAGTAGGGTGAAGATGTTTGAACTAAGTTGGCTCTTTGTAGAGTGGTGTTGGTTTTTTTCTCCCTCTTTTTGGGGAGAAATGGGTGTGCTTTCTCCTACAGTTTTTCATGGTTGGTTGAATACAGCTGCTAATGCAGGTTCTGTGTATGAGTAGAAGCTTTGAGCCATTGTTTGGTTCCTCTCCACTGCTTCCTTTCTGTGCTACAGTGCTTACATGTGAGTGTATGGAAGCCCACTCAAGATCAGCTGTAGAGTTAAATGGATATTTTGCTATTTCAGCATCCTGCTACTGTGTGCAACTGTAGCTGCTGTCATTATGTGTGAATATCACAAAGTGGTTGTGTATATATTTATGATTGTAGATTTGTGCTTGGACTCTCTCACCAGAGTGTTTCTCTTGTAGCCTTAGTGTAAAATAAGGGAAGCAAAACAGTTTTTGGCTTGTTGTAAAACTTTGAAAAGCACATGAAAGAGTGCTATGCTCATTTTGCATATACTGTGTCACTGTCTGCAGGATGCACTGTTTATTCAACCTTGTTAATTGTAGGATGCTTGTGAAAGGAATTCTAAATATAAACTTCAATTTTTTAGCTAGTAAAAAGCAAAAAGATAGCCCAATAGATAAAACATGCTCTATACAGCATCATTTCTAAGTCTTTCTCATTAACTATCTTGGCACATACCAAACATCCATCGGACACCAGGAAAGATGTGTGTTGCTGCGTGTTCTGGTGGTGTACAGCTGCATCCCCTGAGTTTCCACCATTAAAATCAGTCGTGTCACACTACACATGAGACCTTCAGTTCTGAGTGATTTAGCTTTGTGCTAATAAGCAAAGCATTTGGACTTTTGCCTGATGAAATAAGCCCTCATTTTTCATTATCCAGTGTGCCTTTGCCTCAACCTGCAGCACAGTGAGACTTGGCTTCAATAATTTAAAGCTTTCTCCAGATATGTCTCTCAACTACCTTTTTGGGGTGCTGCATAGCTGAGGCTGATGGGACCTGAAAGCAGTCTGCTGTACTAAGGGCTTTCTTTGCTGTTTTTAAAAATCTGAATATTTTTCAAGTGCATACAGTGCTAAGAAAACCCTTTCTTGCCTCTAAAGACAAGATGTTCTTGGTTTGTTTCAGAAAGCTGACAGGCATGTGGGGCAGAATTGGCTGTGGAGATGCTCAGGAATAGCTGTTCTATCTGGAGCAGTCCTGCCCACGAGTGCAGCCACAAACTTTATCCTGCAAATAATGCTCTCTGCATTCAGCTCACAGAGATTTAAATGCCTCATTTTTCTGGTAGCTTGATAAGAAATGCTAATGAGCTTTTAGAGCTCTCAACAGAAAGTGAGTTTGTTCAAGACTAAAAATGTGAATGTGTGATCCCATTAGCAAATGGGCCAGTTTGAATAAGGTACTGGTGTCCCCATTGCCTCTATCCTCCATCACATGCATGTGGAGTCTTTGCTCATAACTCTAAGTGTAACATCTGGATTTTAGACCAGAAGCTGCTCTGAGAGCAGCTGCTGCTTGTGTGGTGTGTTGCAGAGTATTCCTGCCTTGCTATATGCCACATCCACTGTGGAGGGCCAAACAGACCAATGCTGTGGCCTGTTGAGGCACTTTAGCTTTCTTTCACACCAATGCAACAGAATAGGCAACATTTGGTGGCAGGATGATCAGATTGGTCCTTCTGCATCTACAGCAGATGAGCAGAGACCCTGGTATCTAGGCACACCACAACACTCCTAGCACTGCCCTCTGAACAGTGTTAACTTCCCCGCTGCTCATCGCTGGCGGTGTTTGCATCCACTGAGCTGGCAAGAAAAATGTCTCCTGTGCTCTTGAGAAGGCAGGGGAAACGGTCAGCAAAGAACTGCAGCATAACTGATCTGCTGAATCTGAAGAAGCAACTCCTTTACCCTCACTGCAGGGAATAAAACAAGGGTGAAGTTACCTCTTCCTCCTTTGAATTCATCACTCAGCAAGAAACTCCATTGTAGGAAAGCATTCCCACTGTTTTGGCATGGCAGCTGCATTGCTTGCTTGTCCTGGGAGTATCATTTTGGTAACATAGGAAAGGAGGCATGTGATCTTTGGAGAAAGAAGAGCTCAAAGGGGAAAGGAGCAATCTTTAATGTTGTATTTTGGTGAAAGGAGGTTTTGTCCTGGATGACAATGTGAATCACGAGATGTTTACTTAAGGACAGTCTGTTTGGTCAGCAATGCGTGCCGGTGACTTTCTTCCTGTGAAGGAGTCCAAGCCTGCTGTTAACGTCTCCTGCGTGGTGCAGGACTGACCTGGCGTTCCCTGGCTGGGCAGAGGGAGAAGTGAGCTCAGAGCTGGGTTTTTGGCCCTGCTCAGTGCCACCTGCCACATCCAGCTCATGGATGTCCTCCTGAAACAGGAGTGGAAGTAGCATTCACCACAAACAGTTAACTTGTACGGAGCTCCTCTTACAGCCGAACCAGTTTACTTCAAGTAGTGCAGACTTTGGGATGGCTGTGTAAAACAGGCTTTTAAGTAAAAGAAAGTGCTGAAAGCTCCCAGCTTTGCTTTCCACTGGCCCTGTCAGCCTGCACTTCAGATACCTGTGTAAAGGAGTAAAATGGCAAATTGTCTAGAATTCTTACATTCTCACAGAGACTTGCCAGATCTGTAGGTGTCAGAAGTAGGGCTGCACACATGGTTTTTGTAGCAGCAGACAGCGAGTGCAGTGCAAAGGACTTTCATGAAAAAGCAGGGATGCACTGGATGCCTTTGGGCCTTGGCAGGCAGGTGGGTGCTGAGTGGGACCCCACTGTGGATCACAGCTCCACTTCTGCACACACAGCTCTGCACTAAGGCTCTGCTTACTGCTTGACAGCAAACCTGGGGATCTTCTGCTCTGCAAACTGTTCTGCAATGAAACACAAGGCAATTTGAACTAGTTTATATTGCATCAAAAATGTGTATTACAGTAATCCCCTTTTTCCTCCTCAAATCCCTGCAGGAGCTCAAATGAATCTTGTAGTTGAGCGCAGACCCTGCCTGTGATCTCCCCACTGTCTGTAGGACTCTGGGAAGCTGTGGATATGACACTTCAGCTCTACCCATAGGCTCCTGGTGGCCCTACCTCAGTGCAAGAGCCATTTCTTCCTGTATGCCAACCCTTGCCAAGAGCTCCTGGGTGAAGTCACGTTCCAGGCAAGGGCTGCAGGAGGGGGAGAATGTGCTGCTTCTGTGCTGGGGCCCATTGCAGGTACGAGGCCATGGCTTGATCAGTGGGCAGATGTGCTGTGTCCCCTCCTTCCTTCTATAAATGGCTTTTCTTGATTATTGGTCTGTCTTGCCACTTCTGTTTCAATGACCTAACTTAGATCAGGGCTACATATTTGTCTCCCTACAGCCAGCTCAATGTCCTTAATTATATGTATCTTCATATGCCTAAGGAAAATTTCAGGCTTGAAAAAGGGTGAAGAGAGGAAAGGTTTCTATATTTGTAGGGCTATGCATTTTTCCCATGTAGTATTTCCTGTAAAGACATCTGAGGCTGATTGTCATTTTATGGTAAGGCTGCTTTACATGAACACAGAAGGGAATCTGAAGCATGAATACTGGTGCTTTCTGCTAAAGCCATGTGGTGGGACTCACAGAAATGGGAACCTGTCAGAGTCCAGCTGTTTGAGTGTGATAGTCCTCTTCTGAGTTCTGAGTCCGTGGACCTACCTCCCCCCTTCCTGTATGGGATGCTCAGATGCGCTTCTCATGGAAATTGTGTTTGTAGCAGTTAAGGAGACATCTTGGTTATCTTGATTTCAAGAAGTAGATAAAAGGGGGGACTCAGACCCTAAAACACAAACCAATGGAAACTCCTTGCTGTGAAGTGAGTTTATTCATTGTTATTACAATGTTCATTACAAGCTTCCTTTTGTACCTGGCCATTTGAGGAGTGTTTGACCATGCAAAATACATCATATTAAAATGTCTTAGTCTTGTCAACTGTCAGTCAAACATCTTCTCATGTTCTTCTCAAACATGTCATGTTTCTGGGCTTATAATAGTACCTGCACAGATGTGTTTTTTTCCATAAATCTGTGCAAAGGTCACCAGCCATGAACTGTTTTCACTTTTCAGAGCACCTGTAGCATTTGCCCATTCCAGTAAGCTTCCTACACGGAAGCCAGAGTTCACTCTTATCTAGAGTGGAGAGGAAACATGACAAATCTTACATGGATTTCTCCTTGTTTTTAATTCATGAACCACAGTCTTTTCCATTTCCTTTTCTAAAACAAGGCTGGAAAACTCATCAAGAAGATGCATTCATTCCATTAAAAAGGTTGTTGAATCAGGAAATGAAATGGAGAAGTAATTTGTTAGATGCTTTCTGGTGTTTCTTATTTAATGTTCTGGGAGACAGTTCCTTTGCTTTGTCACCAGTTCAGTTCTGTACAAGTCCCAGAACAGACATCAATATTTGATGTGCTTTGTAGATGTCAACTGGTTTTGTTGGATCATTTATTGCCTTTCTATTATGGACATAATATCCTGGCAAATGACAAAAAGTACCTTCTGGCTAAACTGAAATGCCAGATGCAAAGAATTTTTTCATTTACAAGTGTATTGTAAAGAATTACTCTACTTCCTTTTATTTTTTTCTTGTTGATGTAATTTGTTTGCTGAAGTGTTCCTGATTAAGCCTGCCCTATGCCTTGTTACAAGATGAGCTGAAAAAAACAAAGATGATAACCAGCAGGGAATTCAGCAGGCCTGATTCTACTCTTCTCATTAGTGCAAATCTAGAATACGATCATGGAAATCAGTGCAGTGAGTAGAAAACCAATTTGAAGTGAGGACAGAATTAATTGAATGTACATGATAAACAGCTGGATTGAATAGAGAGTGTACATCTTGATTAAACTTGCTCTTGATTACATTTATCAATGACATCTCTTTGGAGCTAGCCTGGTGCTCTGGCTGCAGCACTGGTGGCTGGGGAATGTGGATCCTCCCATAAGGAAGCTGTAAAGCAGTCCTAACTGTAAGGTCTTGAAAGTAAACTGCCCATGCTTCACTCTCCCTGAGAAAGCGAACAGTGTCAGGTTCAGGGTTAGAAAACCTTTTTCTTCATAGAGATTGATGCTCTCCTAACTACATGTGACCTCGCTAACTTCAAAGTTAGGCATGTATCTCTTCCAGATTTAAAAGAGTTTCAAATTGTTTGTATAAAGCTATGGAGTCTATAAACTAACCTTTCAAAGGGATGGGGCAAATGTACTCCTACCATTTTTCTCCAATTGCATGACAGGTCTGGAAAAAAAGCCTTAAAGATTATTCTAGTACAAAGTAACACCTCACAGTGGAGTTAACTCCTCTCTAATGCATCTATAACACCTTATTGAGTGTCTCTTCCAGTAAATAATCATTTTTAAATTATCTGAGATCTTT
This sequence comes from Anseranas semipalmata, assembly GCA_013399115.1. Classification (NCBI taxonomy): domain Eukaryota; kingdom Metazoa; phylum Chordata; class Aves; order Anseriformes; family Anseranatidae; genus Anseranas; species Anseranas semipalmata. Next base: position 536,691 of record VXAA01001622.1, read on the forward strand.
CTGGAAAAGCTATTTCAATGGCTAGCATTTCTGTGCTAGTTTTTCCCCATGGTTTCTTAGGATATTTTTTCCTATTCCTGTCACAGGCACACAAATACTTCACCAAAATGCTTGTGAATCTTCTTGCTCACAAATGTGTTCAGTTTTGGATGGTGTTATGTGGCTGTTGATAGCACAGCGGCAGCTATTGCTTCAAAAAGATGCAGAGAAACAGATAAATAGTTACGTCTGTGTGGTTTTGAGGTTAAACCCAAAACAGCAGTGAAATGCTGTGACCCATCACTACCCTTATGGGCAAGTGCTCTTTATTGTAAATATTTGTACATGAAACAGTAAAAGATCTGAGATTTGTCCCTGAGATGTCTGAGGAAAATGAGTTAAAATCTACCTCTCTAAAAAGTACACTGTATATGTGAAAGTACCGGGTAACTTTTTGCAGGTCAAAATGCCAGAGAAGAGAGGATGCTTGCTCAACTTGATTAGACTTTAAGTATGGTCTTAAATGTGCTTCAGGTAGCTGCTAACGAGGAGCTGGAGCTGCGGATAGATCTGAAGCTTGAGTTTTGCCATCAGCTTTGCATGCTGCAGTATTGCATGCAGTCCCTTGGCCTGCATCTCCTGGCTGAGCTGCTGCGGAGGTCTGTCCGAGGATGGCACCAGTCTGTGGGCAGGTGGTGGGTGTGGGAAGTGCTGGGCATCTGTCCTGGCTCCCTGCTCGGGATGGTGAGGCAGGGAGGAGCCATGCGTGGTGCCTCTGGCTCCCCAGCACACCCAGGCTCCTGTCCGAGGCATCAGAGATGTAAGCTCTGCTCTCCGTTGCCTCTCCTAATTGATTTTGTGGTAGGCTTTCCTCTGGAGAGTTTTAAATGACCAACTTGAATCTGATCTTTCATGACTGAAACAAGGGACTTATGAATGTCATGTTTAGGCAAAAATGAAGGAGTCTGAACCTCTGGTTGTACTGACAAACTAAAACCAATCCCCTGAAATTTATTTGTAAGTACTTATTTCACTTCTTTATATATGACATGCTGTCATCAGTAATACAGAAGATGCCTGGTGGGATATTTGTAAATGATTTGCTATTCCTCTTGGTGAATTCCTACTGTATTGCATTCAGGACTGCACAATTGCAAACTAAATAAAACTGAAGAATATGACAAGGGGAAGCAGGCCAGAATAAACCCCTAGCATGGGGTGTCGTTACCTGTTGTTAGGGAAGCAGCTGAAGATTTTCATGCAATTGGCTATAACACTTCCTGAGCTACATTATCTTGTTAACAAAGAGCATAAAAGTAATTTAACAACTGTCAGAATATCGTGGGGGGATACAGAAGGCCAAGGGCAGGATGAAGATACTGTATGGTCTGTCATGAGAACCAGTGAATGAAGAGAGATTTTGAAAGCATCTTGAGCAGCTATGATCTAGCTGTACAAACTGACTTTTTAACCTCTTAGATATGCTGGTTGGGGAAGGGGGAAGAAAGTTTATTTTATTTTCAATGTGATGGGGGGGTGATTTCAAAATGATTTCAAAATTTCACTATTTCATTTAGGTTAGCTGTGGCGTATTTCACCTCTGAATGACACTACTGGGGGGGGGGGGGGGNGAAAAAGATGAAGTCTATGTTTGCATATGAATAGAAGATAAAACATTGGATCAGTCTGGAGAAAAAAAAAAAACTTCACTGATTGCTGGAATCTTCTGAGAAGCTATCAAACAACTCAATAAGGCTGTTACATAAGGACCATGTAACTTAAAAACCAAGCCACATACAAGGTGCAGTTCTATGAATTGCTATGGGTTAAGCTAGGTTCAGATATACAGCATTACTTGGCTCCTGTAACTACCTCTGTTCTTCCCCTTGCAGGGCACATGAGAAAGCTCAGCTGTCAATGAAAGCAGAATACCAAGCAATATGATGAACAATCAGGCTCCCCAGTTTCACACAACAGAAACTGGGGGGGAAGAGCAGACAGGCAAAGCACAGTCTGAGTTTGCAGTAGAAACAAGATGCAGGAGAGGTTCCAGTACACAGTCAGGAGGTGCAATCCAGTTAAACAGGAAAACTAAATGACTTTGTATTAGTAGACTGTTCTTGGCTTTGTTTTAAAATTGAGCAGGAAGATCATTGGGGTGTAGTATATTGCTGTTTGCAACTCTTTCAGATGCATGAGCTCAGGCAGACAATAGCAAGCCTATGCTGTAGAGGCTAGTGTGGTGGTAGAAATGTCAATCCAAATAACTGAGCACTAAAAAAGTTATCATAACACAGCTGGTATTGTTTGGAAGGATAATCTCTTCAGACTTTAGGACTACAGGACATTGCTTTTTTTTTTTTTTTTAAAAAAGGCAACACAATTCCAAGTGCCAACATGCATCAAGCTTTTTGAATTTACAGCACTTGGAACAATACAACAGCAAATAAAGATGGGAGCAATTGTGATAAGAAACTCCATGCTGCAGCACTATTGTATGAGGCAATAAAGGCACTTGCGAGGTTACCAAGGGCCAGACTCTGCTACAGTATAATCATCTGATACCATCACTGTGGAGAGCAGCTCCTGGGGGAGACAGGGAAGTCATTGAATGAGATGAAACAAGACCATGAGTCTTGCATCCCATGGAGAGCCACAATGTTAGTGGCAGTGCTTCATTAAAGTCAGCGGTTCAGGGCAGAGGCTAGCAGCACAGCCAGCACCTACCTCCAGCTACCAGAGTTACCTCAAGCTCTGAATGGGCCACTGCAGAAAGTGCTCTCTGGCATCCCCTGCACTGCGTGTGCTTCCTGCTGCAGCCAGGCTGTCGTGTGTCTAAAGCTAGAAAACACTGCAGGCTTGTGGTAGCCCTCCATACATTTAGGCCTTTAGAAAACCAAAATGATTTGAATGATATAATTAGGAGGTTGTGTTTTTTTGCTGTGTTATATTCTCCTGGGAAGTGCAAGGTTGGAAAATTGGTTAATATTCTAGACTACAAGAGGAAAATCAACAGATATGTATACAGTGTAAGTTCAGAGCTGCTGCTGTTCGATCAGCTTCAGTCACATATCTTAGTATATGTACATGTAACTGTCTCCCAGAATGGGGATTTAATCCTTAAGGGTTCCCTTGCTACATATTATTCCTCTAAACAAGAGACAGCAATATAGTACAGTATTACCAAAGTCAATGATTCATTTTGATACGCTACTTAAAACATGCCAAGGACGTTAGCTACATCCCAGCCAAAACCTCACTGTCTGAAATAAACATTGATCTGATGGAGTTCTACATTAATTTTTAAAACATAACAGCAAGGGGCAAGGAGGTCCAGTGATTTTTCACTGCTAACCAGCAGCTTCCAGAATGGGAATGAGGTACGTTTTCAGCGCTTACTGTTTTTTTTTTTTTAAATAAAAGCAGAATTCACGGTGGTGGATAAATTCTGAGGAATTCTAAGATTTTTTTTAAGGATCTTTCAGAATAACTCCATTTTCAGTAAATAGTCTGGAAAAATGTATCCTGCCTTGCGCATTGTGCCTAAGATTGCAGAAATGTATTTTTAGGGTCATGAGCTAAATTAACATCTGGTTTGATTGATATTTCAGCTGTATTACACACACTTGGACTGAATGTAGCCCATGGCTTATTTTGTGCTCTCACATTATGAAGTGGCATTCATCATATGTTCATATAGCATGCAACCTAGTCCCAACATCTGAATTAATCTTGCATTTTCAGTCATCTGACATACTTGTAAGTTCTCCACATTCTTTATTACTTTGCTTACAACTAATTACTCAGGATATAGCAGACTATTTATGTGCTTTGTAAACACTCCCCCTTCCAAATGTTCTGTGGTATCAATTTCTTCAGTCTCTTCATGGAACTTTGTCAAATGAGTGAAATAGCTGAATGGGAAAGGCATAAAAAAGAATGGAAAATAAATTGTGTCGTGTCAACAAGAAAGCGATTGTCATTGTTAGCAAATTTCTCTGATAATTATGCTGTTAAATTAATTGCAACTTTGGAGTAATACATTACCTGCTGCTATGCAAAATGAAGATTTGGGTTTTCTTCCTGTCCAAATGCCATGTGGAGTAACTTCAGCACATAAATTCCTACAGTGCAGAACAAGCAGATCTGGTGCCATTGGGATTCTTCCCACTCCTTGGTGATGGTCTGATGGCAGTGGTCAGTCTTCAGTGCCAGCATTTCCTCAAAAGCATCATTAAGATGAAAATGATCTTTTTCCTAACAGATGCATGCCTTGATCTGTACGGATTAACAGTCATGTCCTACATGCAGAACTGGAGAAGGGCATGCCTGCCTGGCTGTTGCTAGCAGATGCCACATCTTCCCAGCAGTCAGTATGAAGCCTGGAAGGATGTTTCCTATCACTGAGTTTACTAAACCAAAGGCCTTCAAAATCTCTTCCACCCTCCAAACTGCAGGAAATGGAGTTGCGTGAAGGCATCAAGTTGTGGCTGGCTGTCAGAGGCACATCTGAAATACTTCTCCCTTCAGCCAAGTCTCTGAAATCTGGACTTCTTCCACAAAACCCATGCATGTATTTGACAGTTACTGGAATTTTGCTAAGGTAAACTGGACCTGATAGAGATGATATTGCCAAAAATGAAGGATCTATTCATGTCACTGAAATATCTGGATGGATTTGAAAAGAGGATTTTTATTTCTTGGAATATTTAGCCCCTTTTTGCTTGCCCCTGTTTCCTCTGGAGTCTGCTCTGACAAGTGTGGTGTTCTAGGACCTGGGAATACTCCAAAGGACCTGCCCGAGCTTTCACAGGAAGTCTGCTTATAATCAACTCATACTGCCCCAGCTACCCCAGTGAACTGAAGACACCCCCCCCAACCCATCCCACCACAAAAAAAAAAAAAAGACAGAAAAGCAGAAACAAGCAAAAAAACAAACCTAACTTAGAGTATTAAGGGAAAACAGGGAAATCATTTTCTAAATAATGCTACCTCAAGAATAATGTAAATCTTCTGAATATATGAGGATATTTGTCCAACTTTTTAATGTGTATTTAAACTATAAAAGTACATTCCAAGGTAAGAGGTTATAGATGCACTTCCTTGTGAAGGAATAAAATACTTTAATTTTTATTAAAACACACTTCATTCAAATTCTTTAGCAGGCATATAAGAGTGCTGTTATATTACATGTTTAAATTTGAAATCATTGTAAGTTTGCTATTAGGGAAGAATACTTCACTGTGGAAGAGAGCAGCTAGCTTACATTTGTTGGGCAATCAATTTAAAGCAAAGCTAAACATCTGATAACCATAAATGCCATTTTTTTGTAAGCACATTCTAATGCCATAAATACTTTAAGACAAAAAAATGCTCCCCAAACTATAAAATAATAAAAAAAACTATAGAATTTTTATGTATTTTCCTCATTGGTTTTAAGGAGGTCTACGTTTCAGTCTGCAAAGGCCTGTCTCAGCTGGATCATTTCAGAAAGCTTTGTACTGCCCCAGCAGTTTCTGAAGGGAGATGAAAACCATATTGCTGTGCCTATGTTTGAAAATGGGGACTGACTCAAGGTTTGGTATCTCCTGCTTCAGCAAAAATGCCTAAAATCTGGCAGTAAGGTGGAGCATTGTGCCAGTCTGATATCTCTTGCCTTTCCACTAAAATTCAGGCAAGTTGTGAGCCTTTGAAAACGTAGCAGTTCCCTTGTGTCCAGGAGAGACTTTGCAGCTTTCACCAATGTATTCCCTGGAAGTTGCAGAGTATGATGCTGATTCGTCGTGAGAGGAACCTGAGCACCAGAAGAAGCTGGAGTGCTGTGAAAAATCATCTACAAGGACTCCAGGGCGCAATGCAAGGTTGCAGACAAAAAATGCTGGTACTTTGACTTACAAGTTTTGGACTTATCAACTGTAATTATGTTCATTTACTAGAACTTTGCGTGCATTTGGATCAACATGGTGCAGTTACTTGCATCATCTGTTGTTTAAGTGTTTTGATGATTTCTAAGCCAACACTGCATAATGAAACAACCATGAGGTTTTTACTGCTGTCTAATAAGAATAATCCAGGCACATCTGGCTTAACGAATTTTTTAGATCCAAGCAGAAGAGAGTCTCATCTTTCAGATGTATTAATCTCTTTACTTTTTTTTTTTATTGGTGCTTATTGTTTGGTTCAGTCTTACTCCAACAACAGTCCCTACTGTGGCATGACTGGGGATGGAGGAAAAGAGAAGAGTTGCTCCAAAATCATGCTGTGCCTGGTGAAAGACCTAGTCCTTTGTTTTCCTGTAACAGTAGTTCTTGCTCACATATCTAATCAATTTTAAATAACTGAAGAACAGGATTAAAATCTTCATCTCTAAAAATAAGGTGATGAAAATAGCCTATTAAAAATACCATGCTATATTGGTGGTACAGCTGCAAAGGATTTACAAAAATTAATTATACTACTACTATAAAAATATCAGCATTGAAGTTGGTGCCAATGTATTCTGGTCTGGGATTCCACATATTCAGCTGTCTGGTATTTTCAGAAAAAGCAATCTACTTAAAGTCCCTTTCTGTATAGAAACTTTTTCCTGCCATTATACGTGCCTCATGTAGAATTCTTAATTTGGAAATTAAATATCCATGATGCAAAAAGACCAAGTCCTACTTGAAAATACTTTTGGCTTTCTTCTTTGATCCAGAGGTTCCAAGAAAATAAGTCCCAGTTTTTTTCCTTTACTGGAAGCTAAAGAGTACTAAAGAAGTCTGATGATGACATACTTACACTATTTTCCACTTTTTTTGTATAATTTCCATTAATAACATTAATATCTACCAAGTCTGGAAACTCCTGTTTTGATGAACATCATCAGCAAATATTGTCAAATTTAAATTACTCAATTGTTCTGCATGATATAGATATGCTCTGTGATAAGAGACTCAAGATACTTAAAAACCGCTAAAGAGAATTGGTGAGAAGTTGGAGGAAACTTTCTGACATATCAGAGCAATTGGAAAAAATGTTGATAAGATTTTTTTAATGTGAGAACAAGTCCCCTTACTCCAAGATAGATTTAATGTGGTTTTTAATCGTGGTTTTAATTACTGATCATCAGTACCTCGCCTCTCATCATAAGAAAGTGGAGGAGTGAGTCTTCTTCAACCTGTCTTTGACGTTGCCAGAAGCTAATTTTGCAGAAACAGGTTAAAAACATGTTTTGGATACAGCAGAAGGAATACCTGGAAATACATTTTTCTGGGTTCAGAATGCTGCTGTGAAAACCTGCACAGCTCCGTTCCTCTGAGGGTTGGAAGGAAAGATAGACAAGAAAGACCTTTCTAGGACTAATGAACTGAGGAATGAAGCATCTCCCCCAGATGCTGAGAAAAGAATGGGAATGTCTTTGAAAAAGGACTGGCCTAATGCAGAGCTCTTTGTGGCTTGGGAGTGAAATACTTCTCAGATGACTGCGCTGTTTCTTCCAGATGTGTGAGCAATTTTTAGTGCTGCTGAGATTTTGCTAGCAGGGCGCCCTATCGGTGTGGGCTCTTTCACTCCAAATGGGTTCCATTTTTATTCTTTTACAGAGAGTGGTTTTCAGGAAATAACTGCAGATTTTATCCTACAGAAAGATGCCCTATAATATGGTAGTTATTTTGGCCCTTTCTTCCTACGCAGAAGGGTGCTAATGAGCACTACCAAGGATGCCAAGCATCCTTGGGTGACACAAATGAGTGTTGTTTCACATAGAATAATTAGAGTTTTTTTTTTTTTTTTTTCAAAAATAGGCTTTTACCTCCCTTTATGGATAGAGACAGGGCAGGTTTCATGCAATGACAGAGGACTGGGCCCCTTTGGGAAAGGCTTCTCTATGGGAAAGAGGCTTCTGGAGACCTGCTGGGGAAGCCCTGTGGTGCAGGGGACCCCACCAAGGTTGTTGAAAGCTTGTGGCAGTAGGTCACAGCCACTACCCCAGTGGGAGCACTGGTTAAATGCGCCCGCTGAGGTCTGTCTTGTTCTCTGTCTCTCTCAGCACACCCCTGCAGGCGTTGTGATTTGGTCCTGAGCATACAGACTCTTAATCACATTTATGGACATCACCTACAAGGGGATTTTCAGTTCAATGAGTATCCCAGAAAATACTTCATGTCAAACACATCTTTCTGCCTGTGAGAGTGTGTGTCTCCACTTCCTGCCTGGATTGCAAAACACTCTATCAATGATGTGATAAAGGTAAACTAAAAATGAAAATCACAGGGTTTTCTTTAACTCCTCCTCTGGCTTTTCTTTCATTAGTTGCTCTTGGGCTTCAAAGCCTCTCTTTGAGATGGAAATTTACTGTGCTTCTCTCTTGGCAGTTTGGCCTATTTGGTAATTGGAGTCTTCTCATCTGGTGAGCCATTCCCATGGTTCCTATGTTGCACTCATTCTTGCTCTCGTATTTTCCATTCACTTATTACTTTCCTAATAACTGCTTCTCAGGCTTCTCTCTTCCTTTAATATTTTCTTGTGTGTTTGGCTAGGCTTCTGTGCATTCTTGGTATGGCATACGATGTGCCATCACTGGAACAAGACGTCACAGATTTTCAGCTACTGCGTGTGGGGTTGCTGCTTCAGAATGGTTTGCTTCTGTTGCACATTTCAGCTTTCTCTAAAAGGGTCTTTAACTCTGTTTTATGGTGGGCCTCTGCTATAGCTGTGACTTATTAAAATGGATGATACCAGGTCTCACAAACAGCTGCAAGTATCTTGGCTTCAGTGAGACACCTTTCCCAGCTGGAGTCGCTGGAGCCTTGTGGTCTGGAGCCTCTACTATGTCTTGCGGTTCGCCGGGGCTCTCTTCTGTTTCTCGCTCCTGGCTGGATATGTTCCCTTGTTTGCTTTAACTAAGCATCTTAAGGAGTCTCACTGGTCTGTATGGTCATTTGAGGCTTGGCATTTTTGTCAGTCCTGACTATTGCATGCCTGTATTTTTTTATTTTTATTTATTTTGTTCTGTGTGCCAGGATCTCTGAAGTTTGGTCCTCTGAACTCCCAGCATCTCTCCTTTCCTCTCTCAGCCCCTTCCTCTCACAGATTTTTGTGTGTTGGTCTTGTAAGGTAGAAAAACCCTCTCCACTCTGAATTCTTTGGAATGTAAATTTATATCAAATATTTCTCTAGTTTGTTGGTAGAAAATTAGAAGTGATAGAATTAATCTAAAAAGTCATCAAGAATCATGCTCTTCAAAGGCCTTTCCAGATTTTTGGCATATTCAAAACTGGAAAACATTGTTTTTTCAATAATTCCTTCTATCAGAAAGTAATAGGCACAACTAGAGATAGAAGGCAGACACTGGTCATTACAATTTCTTTCACATTCTGCAAAAACTAATGGTTTCAGACCTGGAGTCCCTCTTTCTTTGATTTTAGCCAGTTGTTGTCAAAGACATGCTGTAATCCTTTCCATTTCTTGTATTTCTTAATCACATTTGATAGCTTGGTAACTTTCTTTAACCAGAGCAATGTGTTAAACATTTTTTGGCTGCCACAGAGAGAATTCTAAATAAATATTTTGCTGAACTATGTTCCAACAGTTTTGGTACGTAGCCTAACACCATATATTGCGGTGTGCAGGGAAAATCAGTCGCCAAAGGGAACTCAATAGCAGTGTGGATCTTCTGCCAAAAAATCCTAATTCTGGGACTGGACCAGGAAACTTCTATGGGTCCTGTTCTGCTCCTACCAAAGTCAAAGGTAAAGCTTATACTGCCTGCAGTGGGGATAAGGCTCAGACTCCAACACCAAGCCCTTGCATTCCCATTTCACACGTTTTCCTTCAAATTCTTATTCCTTTTTTTCTTTATTCTTAGGTTCTGGAAATATACTTACCATTGCTCTCTCCTGTACTTATTCTGGAAGGAGAATCCCGGCTAGGAACCATTTTCCTCACCTCTTACACCACTCACAAACAGTTCCTGCTATGTGCCTCGCAGCGAGGCTGGAACTCAGAGGCCATAATCTGGAGTGACAGATGAGCAAGTTAGTTATGAAAGGAGGAAAAAAACTGCTGGAAAATGAGAAAACAAACAGGAGAGCTTGCAATCATGTCAGAAAGGCCAGAAGTGGTGTCTTGAAAAAACTAATTTTGTATTTTCAGTAATCTTACTTGAAGAGATAAATCAGAGAGAGGCTGTAGTCAAGCAGGAGAGAACAGACATGGAAAAATGGGATCTCAGGACATTTACCGTAGGAAACAAAACTCCAGCATCACTGTGTTGCAATAAGAGCTAACACATTTGGAGCTTGAACGTGTCTTTCAGTGTCTGTAAGTATACAGATGACTAAATATAGCTCTGGAAATAAACACAAGTAATCTGATAGCTTTAAACATGGTAGGTTTTGTGTACTAGACTGGAAAAACACTTGGAAGAAGCAAGTGTAAGATTAAGACTGATGCTGACTTTAGGCATGAAGCTTAGAAGAGAGCTGGAGCAGATCTAATAGACGAGGTGATGGACTACAAGGTGGGGACTGCTGGACTGTTTCTAGCAGTGCCACGCGCTCATGTCTGACCTCAGGCAAGCCCTTTGATTTCCTCATGTTTTTTGATTCACTTTCTTTGTCTGCCTTTGATGGTGCTCATTGCTTCTGTTAGAAGCTTCAGAGGCTCTGAGTGGTGTTAATGTCAAAGGAAAGCAACTAAGCTGCAGAGTAGCATTAGTTACTTCTACAGCAGGAAGCGCAAGGCACGGGGTGGGAGGACAAGGAGCTCCCGACCCGCTGGTGCACACTTGGCTCCGTGGTGTGTGGGCTGTGTGTGGCAGGGAAATGGGAGGGCACAGGTAAGCCTGGCCCATGCCTCCCACGGCCTGACGGACCCCCAGCTCCCTACTCCAGGGCAGCCAAGGACCCTGCCCAAGCAGCCTGAAGGCAGGGTTCCAACCCATGGCACAGGCTTTAACAAGGACCTAACGAGCAAAGTGCCAAGCAGGAGTCACGTGTCCTACTTTGTGAACTTAATTCTGCCATTCTGAATATAGAAAACTGAACAACCGATGTTAATTTTTAAATCTTATACTGTTTTAAGTCAGTGCATAGTCAGGGTCAGCAAGCTTTATTCATACCCTGTACGCGCAGCTGGTGAGAAGTTCAAGCTGTGCCATCTTTGGCGCAAGCACTGCTGGAAGGGATGATTTTGGCATGTGATGTCCCCACCCCACCTTGTCTCATGCTGCAGGATGGCTCTTGTACCTGTCAAAGTGCCTCAAATGAGGGCAGGATTCACCCAGGAAGCCATTCAAGTGTGGTCTAAAACAGAAAGAAATGCTGACAAAGACTTTATTGCAGCAGCGCCTAATACCTTTCCGGGCAGGAACAAAGTTCTCTTCAGTGAACAAATACATTTTCATGTTCTGCTGTCACTTATTTTTAATGCAAGGTACATAGACAGGAAGACAAAATGTCATCAGTTCTTTCCTTCAGCTTTCAAAACGTGAAGGAAATATGAAATCCCATGGTAGCCAGTGAGACTATAAAGATTCTGGATGATTCAAGATGTTGAAAATGAATTTGAGTGTGAAATTAAACACTAAAACATTCAGGTCAGTTCTCTGAGAGTAATCTTTCCCCGGTAACTTTGTATTCTGTTATCCCCAAGAAAATTCACTGGTCTGGGATTGCTCTTGGTTATGTTATCGTTCTTTTTTTTTTCTTTTTTTTCTTCAATTTTTATGCCTGTTCCCAGCTATCTGGATTACACAGAAGAGGCCTTTTCAGCTGAGTGGAGCATCCTTAGTGCTAACAACATAAAATCTTCATCCTGTGCAACCTTTCTTTGTGCTTTAGCAATTCTCTTGTTTTCTGCCCATTTAGTTTTATTTCATGCCAACTTTCTCTATCATACCTACGACTTGAGAGTCTTTGCTGCTGGTCTGATGTGAAATCTTTGTGAAATAACACCCAGAAAGAGCCAAATACCACAATCCTAACTCATATAAAATTTCTGCTTAGGTCAATGGAAGTTTTGCTTAAGTGAGGCTGCATGATTTGACCACGGGTTTGCAGTACAGGGTGTATTGCGATGTCTTGTGCCGTGTGTTTTGAGAGACAGCTTGCATCAAGATGTCTTATGGAAAGAAGTTATACTTGACTGTTACTGGGACAAGGTAGGAAAACTGCAGATTAAAGTTAAAGAAACTCTCTCTCTTTAGGAAGAGACAGCAAAGGGTGTCGTATTTCTCTTGGCATCACAATGCTACCAAAATTACATCTGCTCTTCAAACATTTTCCAGAGGGAGGATTGCTGGACCCCGCTGCAATTATAGTCAAGATTAGCGCCCCCCCCCGCGCTCAGCTTTCTCTCCTTGCGCCCCTTCACCATCTCCAAGCCCCCCATCCCCGCGCTTTAATCTACCGTGCGGCTCCCTGCCGGGGCTCCCCACCTGAAGCGCAGCCGCTGCTCGCCCTGCACCCGCCCCCAGCGGCACCACCTGCCCGCGCCTTTCCCGCCCCCGGGGCCGCCGGCTGCAGCTCCGCAGCCGCGCCGGGAGGACCCACGCGGGGCAGCGCGCACCACGCGTGGCGAGGCCGGGGCCGGCCCGCCCCGGGGCCGTGTTTGCTGATGTAAT
>VXAA01001622.1:549354-691811 GCA_013399115.1 Anseranas semipalmata
GGGTTTCATGGACAGTACCTGACCCTCCGGCGGCGCGGCGCTCGGCTCCGGCTTTCCCTCGGACCTCCGTTGCCCGGACAAATGCATACAAATGCATTTGGGAGCCGAGAGGACAAGGCGAGGACGCATCTCTCCCGCGGCACCAACGTAAGCGGGAGCCGGGGAGGCGTGAAGGCGGGGAGCGGGGCTCGGGGCTCGGCCAGGCAGGGGAAGGGGCCGCGGCTCGGCTCCGCTCCGCTCCTCACCCGGGGACTTTCCCGCCCCCCCCCGAGCAGCCAGCCCTAACCCCGCGAGGGCCCGGGTCCCCCCCGGGGGGGCTGCGGAGTGCCGGCTCCCCGGACCGAGCCCGCCGGTGAGGTCTCTCCCCTCCACTCTCCCGTAGCCCTTCCAGGCGCTCCGTAGCTCTCCCTTGTCCCTCTCGCCGTCCCGGGTGCCCCGTCCTGCCCCCGAGGGGTGCGCGGCGTGCGGCCGGGGAGCGCGTTCCCCTCGTCCCAGGGCGGAGCGGGGAGCCCGGGGGACCGCGCGTCCCTGCACCCGCAGGTGACCCGGCTGCGCGTCCTCGCCGTTGGTGTGTGTCTGTTAAAGTACAGCAAGCAAAACCTGCAAGGCTTATGCTTAAGAGCTGAGGCTCTCTCAGTAGCAGAGATCACCAGGTGAGGTGCCCTGTATTGACATGCTTCTGCAATAGGTTTTCACATTTCTAGTGTACAGTCATCTGCGATGCGAAGGCAGAGCTCCTCTCTCCTCTGTGGTTTGTCTGAAAGCAACCTAAGCAAGATGATTGTGAACTTTTGATAGTCATAATGACATTACAGAGGTTGCCAGTGTGCGTCTTCGTTGTGAAGTGCTTATTTTATTCAGTCAGTGGCTAGAATGAAGCTTACTGCAAGCTCTGGGTGGGAAAGGGGAGGATTTGTTTTGTGTTGTACTGAGGATTGTGCTGCTGAAGTGAGCCTGGCGTGTTATCTGGGTCTGCTTGAACGGTGATCAGCAGTTACGTGGCTGCCTGAAGGTGGTCTGAGTGGCTGCGCCTGTGGGACTTCTCTGGGAATTGTCTGAGTGCAAGTTAAAAACAGGTTTTGTTCGGTATTTGTAAAGGGATATTGCTGATGGAGAAAATAAATTGAATTATTGTAAAGTAACACAGATGCAGTTACCCGAGTACAAAATCTATCACTGAGGTAAAATTATATAAATATAATATATATTCTACAGCTACATGGACAGAATTTATCTTGTTTATCTGATTCTCTTGAGAGAAAGCAACCTGGTTGCTTGCCTGTGTTAAGAAACCAGATTTTTTTGCCGAAGGATCAGGTTTCCTTAGCATGTCTCACACCAGTCAGTCCCTTGCAACCTAAACCACCTTTTTGTGGAAATGCCGTTAGGTCAGACCTGCTACCTCTATAGGGGTGTCTCTGCAGGTTAAATACATAAAACTCCTAAAGCTTTGTGACACCTAAATCTAACACAGAATTTTCTGACAGAATATTTCGTTTTAAAACATGAACAACCTTGTGTTCCCCTTGTCCCTTGCAAGCGTTGAGCTGTAGGATGTTTGAGGAATGATCTACAAAATGCACAGACACAAACCTCGAAAGACAAAAATATTTCTCAGGAATGGGAATCCGAGCTGCGTACTTTTGCCTTGATATAGAGGGGAACTTTGCGTTCTCTGTCCAAATAAGAGATCTAATGTAAGGAATCGGGGACATACTCATAAAAACAGTTCTAGAATTATATTTTTTCATTCATTTTTCTGCTTTTAGAAGTATGAATGAAGCTGATTGTTCTGGATGTGCTAGTTTGTCATCCTAAGCCACATGCTGTCCCGAGAGCAACTGGGCCACTGGGCAGGGAGTTTCCTTTCTCCGAACCACAGCTCTGTTGTACAATTCCTCTTAGGCCGCTGCTCCTCGAGAGGGAAGAGCAACACATCTTTTGGTCCTATTTCTCTCGCCTTATCTTCTGTCTCTTCCTTCTTTAAAATTGTGAGCCTGCTGCAATGTTTTTGGGACTTTTGGCCTCGCTGGTTAGGCGCACAGTGGGCAGAGGGCATGCGACACGTACCAGGCCGAGGCTGTGGAGGCCTTTGTGTGTCCTCCAGCCAGGCCGGCTGCAGGCCTCAGAACCCGGGAGCGGCACCGGCCCTGCCACCTCGTCCCTTTGTAGCAGCAAAGGAAGATGTCTATCTTCTCAGATCTCGAAAGGTGAGGTTCATAACTGCTTGGGGTCTTTGAGAGGCATGGGGTATCTCTTTCCAGAAGTTGCTGTTACCTTTCCCAGAAAAACCTGAGTGCATTTGCCTCCTGCTTTTGAGAGAGCAGAGAGGCTGTGGTGGGCAGGAGCTGTGCCACTCATTGCCCTTCTTCCTCGGTGTGGAGACAAGACTTGTAGGTAGCTCTGAGAAAGTCTGTGTGGGAGGTACTGGGATGTGCTAGGGCTGTCTGGCAGAGAAGAGCAGAGTGAAAAACAGATACAGTGCTTTGGGGCTGGGAAGAAAAATGGAAGAAAGGAAGGAAATGCTGCCAGTGCCCATCAGTCAGGGAGCCATGCCTGCGCTTGCTGTAAGTCTTGACTTATGAGGTCTTTCTGGATATCCAGATGCTCATGGGTGTTCAAGTTGCAATGTACAGCTTTGCCTGAGCTGAGTCCTGTGGAGAGATGTACCATCAAACTACAACACCAGCCTAAGCATTGCTGGAGCTGACAGAGACAGGGGGTTGTGGTGCTTGGAGTTGTAGACTGCCAACAGCAGGCCCATTTGCAGAGGATAATCCAAAGATCCTGGTTTGCCACTGTGTTCTGGGTCTTCCATGTGTTCAAACACGTGTGTAAGATTTCCAAGAGAGCTCTTAGTTTGAGTGGAGTGAGGGGGTTCACAATCTGTGTTTGCCCGGGTGATTTAGGGGCAGGGTGCTATGGGGACAGCTGCTGGGAGGAAGGCTGCCCATGCAGCATGCATTAAAAGATGTATACATGATGCTCTTTCATCTTCTGTGACAGATGCAAACTGGGCTTGTTGTCCTCAGTGGAGATCTGATGCAGCAGTGCATGTGGGGCAGGCACTGGTATTTAAATCATCGTCGCTGATGAATGCAGCCCTCGGGTTTAGTATGTTCTGTGTCTGTGCCAGTTAACTGGGATCAGGTTTTCTAGCCTTCTCTAGCAGCCAGCTAGTGGTCTTCCTTCCTTTGAATTTGACATTTAGGAAACTACCAGGGAATGAAGAGGATACTGTTACACTACACCACCACGCACTGACCAAACCCGAACTCTGTATGCTGCTGAATAGTCTTCAAATGGTGGAATTTTGCATCGTTGCTTGCCATGACTTGCTTTGAAGCTTTTCAGTTTCCCTAGCCATCTGTCATCCTGAATGGAAAAAAAACAAACAAAAACAAATGCAGTCACTGTCCACTCATAGGAGGAGGCAAACAGCCACAAGATCTTGAAGATTATCAGAAAGATAAGCTCTATTTTAAGTGGTAGAATAGCTCAACCACATCTAGTAGTTCCTTCCTCCAGGCAATTATGTAGTTGCCATCAGCCTGTGTTTCCACATAAAACAGGAGAGAGGACGAAAATGTAGGAGAAGGGGAGGAAGCTTAAAATATAACTGGACTTTAGGACACGATATCGCAGAGGGGTATTGGAACAGCTTCAGGCTCATTGTGCCTTGTTGAAAGGGGAAAAATGGCTGGCATTTGAGTCAGCTGATTTGTCTCCCTGCCATGCACTTCTGCATTTTTCTGTTGTCATGTCCCACCAGGGCAAGTCTCCCCAAGAGCTATGGTCTCTGCTAAGGCACATGGCTGGGCTTCTGCGCCTTGCACATTGCTCACTTGATTCCCGCAGCTACAGCAGAAGATGGATCAAGCCATGTATGTGTTATGCAGCAGGGAACCTCATGGCTTAGCAGCACTGCCCGTATGAGAACTGGCTGCTTTCATACTTTTAATGCCAAGAGCAGTGATCTTGACCAAGAAGGGAGGTTTTGAATGAACAGGTTCTCTCCAAAAGACAGCATTTCATTTTTTCATCTTCCATCTTTGGCCATGGAGGGCCGCGTTGTACAGCTTTGCTCTAGTTTCCACATGGTTTCATTTACAAAAAGTTTTACTTGTTGTGGAAAAAGGTAGAAGGAAGAATAACTTTTCCCACGCATTAGGGGACCTCCAGCCCTGTGGTTGTCTCTGGTCCCTGTTTTTTCTCTTAGCTGATCACTCATCTGTTCTTGACATTAGCTGGAGAGCACTGTGTAAGCCAGACATTTGTCTTTACCCCTCACTTAATGTTTCTGTATATCCAGTTACATCTGTGTAATTTACAGCCCTGGGAGCATTTCAGAATTTCTTGCCTTCCTGTAACGTTTGCTGGGAGGTGACAGGGGCAGATACCTGACACACAGCTTGTCCCTGGCTGACTTTGTGGAAGAGGTTGTTGTAATGTTAAGGAGTCATCTTTGTATTTTGGGCTCTGGGGTTCTCTGAGCATCCTGACTTTGGAGTTCATTTAATTCAAATGTTTCATACTATTTTTAATTGAGAATTCATTTTGTGCCCATGAAAGACAGGAAAACTGAAGGAAAAAAGAAAATTGAATTTTGCCTGGTACAGTAAAATGCTTGGACTTCCTTGCTAACACAGCTGTCTACTGTCCATCTCTAAGACTTTCTTTCACTGAGCTTCTTATTAGATCAAAAGGTGATACACTGTGTGACACAGATACTGTTTACTGGTGAAATTACACCAGAATTTAAATTCTGGTCTTCAGAGTTGAAAAAATGAACTGTAAGCCCAGTAACTGACCTGCTGTTTGGGTAACAGGCAATGCTAACTCTCTTGCAGAAGCAGCGGAACTGCTGCAGTGGGTGTTTCATGGCTGTAGCAGGAGAAAGGCTGAAGAGAAGAATAGCGAGGGACTGCAGTGGTTAATTAAAAAGTGTGTCCTTACAAGCACATTGGGATTTGTGAGGCACAGGCTTTCAGAACTAGAGCAATGATGACAATTTTTGAATATCCTATACAACCCGCAGAGTGGGTGGTGATGGGGAGTGTGCTTCTTCCGATTGTCTTTTGAACCAAAACACCTGTAGGGTGTAAGGTGGTAACTGATTGGGTCTATAGTGCTTCCTTTCTCGTTCCAGCATTTGCTGCAGGTGTTTCTCCTGATAGCAGGAACGGGGAGCACCCAGCTGGTGGCTGGCGAGTGTCGGGCAAGGGCTGGGCGGTGGGGCAGTGGCTGGGAGCCGCCTGCTGCTTGGGCTGGGGTGCAGGGGTCGAGGCGTGGTGCTACCAGCCGTGAGCACCCGGGCCCCGAGAGAGACTGGGTCTGAAAACCTCATGGTAAAAGTGCCCCAGGGGAAGGAGGGTAAGTACTCAAACCCCTCCTCTGCTAGGTTAACGAGCTTTGATGCTTTTAATTTATTTCGCTGAGCAAACAATGATAACAGATTTTTGCTCTGTGGTTTACATACCCTGGGATGTTTCTGTAATATTTGAATTGCAAATGCTTGAAAGAAATATTAAGGTTTTCACTAAATGCTGCTTTATACGTACATATAGATATTTGTGAATCATAGCATGATTTATTGTCACTGAAGCATTACTAATACCTGGTTTATGTATACATTATTCTCTGTGCTGAAGGCAAGCTGGCAGCAAAACTTGTCTGCTCCTCTACAAAGGTGCAAGGTTTTCTTCCTGCACTTTCTTGACGTGCAAACCTGACTAATTAGCTGGCAAAACTGAATCATATGAAGTTACAGGTGTTTAGTTGCAGTTCTGTTATTTTCAGATGCTTTCTGTTTACTCCAGGTGCTCAAGTACTCTTTGGTGTGGAGCAGCAAACACTTCCAGTGGGTCTGGTGTTTAATATTATGAAAAATCAGTGAGGTTACATGTGTTAATGAGCAAGAGGGTTGAGCTGAGGCTTGACCATGTGTTGGCTACTCAGCATCACTTTGTAGAGATATTTCTTCTTAGCACTAAATTGCTATAGGTTACTGTTATTGTTACATAAATTTGTTTCTGTGCCTGGATGTCCAACATTAACAGAAAATGTTCTCATATACTGCAGGATTCAGTCACTGGTAAGAGCTTGATTAGGTGCTAATTTGGCTAATATGTGAATTGGGTAAAAAATAGCAGACTGTTTTTAACAATGGTGAAAATGTATTCCCAACCCACCGATTTAGCATTAATGGTGTCTTCATTTAACGTGAATCTCAACTTCATAATCTATATTGGTCTTATTTGGTTTTTTTTTTTTGTTTGTTTGTTTTTTGTTTGTTTGTTTGTTTTTGTTTTTGTTTTGCAATCAGTGAGACCAGGGTATCCATTAATATTCTATCAGAGCATGAAGTTTCAAGTCAAAATGTGATGGGATTTTTTTACTTTGAAGAGCATATCTTGTTTGTAATACGTCAGAACTTTATCATACAGGAAAAAAGTGACACTCTACTTTTATTTATGGTAAATGATGTGGTGTGGTGACAGGACATTGTAGGTACACTGGGACAAAAGTGTCTAATAGGCATTAACTTGTCATTTGTTTTATAGTTTCTTTACAGAAACTTTTTTTCCAGGAAGAAATTTACTACATAGCTGCATTCATATTCGAAGGCTGCTGCAAGAAAATATAAAACAGATGCAGTTACTTTATTAATAAAAGCCATTGTGAAATGCATGTACTATATATGAGGGCATCCATAGTCCTTGATCTCTGTGTAAAATGCCTTCTCAGCATCATTGGAAAGTTGTACAATGTGAGGGCTTGAAGGCTTTGATCCAGGACTTGCTGAAGTCAATGGTATCCTGCCATTGATTTTGGACATTTGAATCAAGTTTCTAATTCCTTGGAGTCCTGAAAGTTTGCATATTTTCTCACATGTTCTTTTCTTTCTTCCCTTTTTAGGAAAACCCTCCTCCTTTGTATTGCAGTATGTATAGCTGCAGGTGTTGCGCAAGCACCCAAGCAAGGTGAGAACACTCTTATAAAAGGATGTTTGTTTATTTTGTTACTAGATGAAGAGAGTAAATGGCTATTGTTACTAATGACCCTAGGTTCAGTTCCTTGTGGTGACTGAAATATCAGCTACAGTACAATGAGAGCAAAAGTTTAAAGTAACCAGTTTGGAAAAGATGACCTTTTGAAAATTACTCAGATTTTCTGTCCATGAAATTGCTTACATATTTAAGCAGACTCTTCATAAAAGAGAAGTCTTGTACAGAGAAAAGGCTTTGATTGTGTCTTCACTGCAAGTGGGTGTCCTTGGGGGTGGCAAGCTGTGACTGAGTTACCTTTGCACTTCTGAGGGCAAACAAGCAAACCACTGCATATAATAAAGGCTTAGTCTAGGCTGGCATCATTAAAGCAAAAAGTGAAATTGTGTATTCATTTGGTTTTGCATTCAGATGCAAATGTTAGTGAGGAAATAAGGTTGTCTTGTTTTTTGTTTCTTTTTTAATCTGCCAGCTGTTACAACTGCACCAGATGTGCAGCCTGTACTAGAGACCGTTGTGGGAATATTAGTGTCCCAAACTGGTGGAGGCTAACATGCCGTTTACTCTTAGCCAGCAGAGTGGCAGTATCTGTTCTCTGCCATATTCCTTCACCATACAGACAAAGCAAGAAACAGCTCGTCCTTGGCTGATATGTATGATAACTGCAAATGCTCAGCTGAATGCAAACAGCTGGGTCGCATGGTTAAGTCAGGGCGCATTCCTGATAACATTTTGCTAGAGCCCTGTAGGATATCTCTGCTGCCTCCCACTGTTACTCTCACCAATGCCTTTTTCCTTCACGTTATTCCTTGTGCATGGCAAAGAGGTTTTTTTTGTCGTCGTTGCTTTTTTTCTTTATTTTTTGGGGTGTGTGTGCTTTTTCTGCTTTCTCTCTGTAGTTTTGCTTTCCATTAGGTGCTCATTGTTTGCCTGGTAAGATTGTTTGCTGATTTTTTCACATTCAGCTAAATGGGGGACATGTGCTTTCGTGATGATGGGATTTTCCCAGATTTTCTAGTCACTGAGCCAAGTTCTGCATCAGAGGAGGGGAAAAAAAAAAAAAAAAAGCCGGCTCGCCTGACAAGGGCAGCACCCGCAGATGTGTGTGGCCTGCCCTGCTGCGGGCCTGCGGGGACGGGAGGGGAGAGGCTGAGTCAGGGAGGCAGTTTGCATCTTCCCGACGGAGCAGGTGAGGGATGCCAGCGAGACAGGTCTGCAGCGGTGGTTCGAGTTGTCTTCATCTCTCCATCCTGCCCTCCTCCTCTCCAAAGAAATAAACAATTTCTTTCACTTCTCCTGTTCTGCAGCCCGAGAACTGCTTTTCCAACAAAACGTCAGGAGAGGGCTGTGAAGGCTACAGGGTCAGGCTGGGCCGCCAGCCCTGGGGAAGCTCCAGCACCTTCTAGCTCTGCGGGACTTGCTTCCCTGCTGGTGGGGATGAGTGCAGAAGCTCTGCCTCCCCTCGGGAACTCTGTATAACCTTGGCTTAAGTAGTGGTCTTCCCATGCTTAGATTTGATATTTTTTATCACCAATGATTAAGGAACCTTCCTACTTTTTTTTTTTTTTTTTCCCCTCTCCCCACTGCTGTTATTCAACAGCATTTCTAAACAGCCATATGTGAAGCCTTACTGACTGGAACACCCCACGGATCCCGTGCACTTCTTAGATTTTTTTCTTTCTTTCTTTCTTTTTTTTTTTTTTTTTTTAAGTATTTCAAAGTGGTCAAAATGATGCACTGAGTCTTGGTGCAGCTTCCTGCCCAGGGGTGAATTTGGTCCTTCATACACTTCATTTGCAGAGTGCACAAAAAAGACTGCAAAAATCACTTAAGGTAACAGCAGACTGAGGAAACCTCATTTCAGGGTGTGGGGAGAGGGACTTGTGTCTGATGGTCCATCTCTTCATGTCTGAGGAGCTGGGGCTGAGGCACACCTTGCAATCCCATCACTCAGGTGGGCTCTCTGAACTTGCCCTCTGTTTGGGTCCTTACCTACATGGCTGTCAGTTTTCATGGAATCCGTGCAAGGTTACAAAGTCTGACTGCAGTCTTGCATCAGTTTTGGTGTAAAGCAGTTAATGGGCTTCCCAAAGTGATAAGATCTGCATGATTTGTAGGTAGCACAACTCATTGTGTAGGAAGACTACCATAAAAACAGTGCAGCTATAGCCTGTAAAGCTTTCTGTTTTAGGTGATACAAAAACTGTGGCTCCTGAAAAACAGTTGTATAAGTGCACCTGCCACAAGCCTCTCCTTAGGAAATCTTGTAGTTGAATCATAGATTTCAAAATCATTAGAGAAGGAAACGTAAGTGAATGAAGCCATTTTCTCAAAGATAAAAAGTTCTTCAGAAAAATAAGCTCAGTGTGTGTGTCAGAACAGCTTAAGTGTATCCTTCAGTCTAAGTATACAAAATGCAGAGGTATCATTGCGAATGGAGCAGTTTGTCCAGGAACAAGATCAACTGCTCATTAGAAATATGTTAACACCTAAGCTGTTATTAAAATGTTCTTGGCACTTTGCATTTTGAAAAAAGAAAAAAAAGAGTATTCTGCCAAATATGAAGATGTTAGCTGGAGTAACTAACGTTCCTTCTATCCTGAGCTGATGAGACAGGTTGTGCATACTTTACCTGAGAAGCTATTCCTTATGTATTTCAGTAGGGTGCTATAAATTGTGTTCAGTGAAATATATGTAAATATACAGCCTCGGCTTTTAGGAATAGTGCTTTGAGCCGCACAGAATCCATGAGTCTGGTTGGCTTTTCTGTGCCAGTACTCAACCTTGGTGTCCAGGAGAGCATCGACTGCAACCAGGTGTCCTGACTTACCCAACTGCAGGTGCAGCATCACCTAGAAAATGGGTGACCTGATGAGTAATTACACTCTGTTCTGGTGGAGCTGGCTGATAAATGATCCTTGCTGTTCCCTTACCAATACCAGTAAAAGGAAAGTGAGTAATGTGTCTACTAGCATTGCTGAAAAGAAGAGAGCACCCCAAATATCTTGCCTTCAGAGAAGTCATAAGTATGAAGGAATGTGGAAAATGAACAGCAGAGACTGAACAGAATAGTGATGCAGAACACTACAACCAAATAATAGCCTAACACCACCACCACCCCACCATCTGTTTGGGATTATTTTGTGCCACAAGAGGGTCAGAAGATTTTTTTGCAAAAGTCCATGCTAGGTTTTCCCTCTGCTCATGATCCAATTATGTTGTGAATTTTACAAGTAATCCTAGAAGATGGAAGGAAAACAATTGACACCAGAAACCCCAAACAGTTTTTCTTTCAAGAAGATGAGCCGTTACAGTTTGGGGGACTAACCGATTGAGTGAACAGTAAGCGAAGACAGATGGTGTGCAGACATGGGTAAACAAAGAAAACTGACTACTGATAGGTAAAGAAAGTAGTGGTGGTCATGCTGGGAGGAAGAGTTAAGAGGGTTGCCTGCTCCCAAAACCCTGTGTACTGCCAAGAGCTTCTGAAAGCTTAAAAAAAAAGTTGGACCAGAAATAAAACGACTGGCCAAAAAAGTCTGGAACAGCCTTTTGGCTCAATGGTGGGTTAACAGGCAGCAAGTCAGCAAGGAATAATTAGCTGATACTTAATCTTTTGCTGTTATTTTTCACACAGCATTTCTGAGTGTTGAGCCTTCTCAAGGCCTGTCATTGTTCACAGGGATCCATTTGCAGGGTGTGGAGAATGTGTTTTATTTCTCATTGTGCTCTAGGATGCTTTTCCTTTTTTAAAATAACTTTTAAACAACATGCTGTTTTCAAATCAGAACTGTCAAAGTTTGTAGTTTGAGGTTTAAGCATGATGCTCTCTAATATCACTTTAAAATAGACTGTTTTCTGTCATTATCAGAGGCTGGTTGCTTTATTCTTCAATTTATAATACTTTGGACAGAGATCATATGTGCATTGCTATTTTTAAATACGACTGTTTAATTACAGATATTTACAAATACCTGCCAAATATCACAGGTTAGAATTGTGCTGTTTAGGTACAACCTTAAATCGGATCGGCTTTCCTGGTGCAGTGTTCTCCCCCGTGCAGCCAGCTGGCTCAGCCAGTGCACAGGAGTGCTGGAGCTGTCCCTCCAGCCTTCGGGGAATTATTTGCCTGGGTAAGACTCTACATTGCCCCGAGCTCAGGCCCCATGTTTCTTCTCAGCTTTCACAGGGGTAACACACACACAGCCTTCTCCTATGTAACTGTGTTCAGACCACGCAGGACCGGGGTCCTGGGAAAGTGCGGTGGTTCATTAGCAGAAGCGTTCTGCTCCGAAGCTCTCCTATAACCTGACCTCTGTTATCAGTCTGACAGATTAAAATACAGCCTAGTAAATTAATTGCTCTGAGGCAGAACATCTTGAGAAATTGGCATAGGGGTGACTTTCTGCGAAGATATGCTTTCCCCGTACCTCTGGCTGGGCCGGCTGCCTGCCAGGATAATCTTGGCATGCCTGCGCATCTCTAACATGGCTAGAAACACTACAAGGTGTGTAATTAATTTTCAAGATACACAGTGCATTCAGGTTGATGACTTTGGTTCCAACTTATAAACTACTCTCAAGGAAGTCTCAGGCTCTTTTCATAATTTGCTACTGAAACGAAGCCAACATCTGTCTGTTCTTACAGTTTGCTGAGAATACCTTCAGTAAACAGAGAAAGGGAAGGCTGGGAAAGGAAACCTTTTTTCCACTAAAATAGTGAACATCCATTTGTTTCAGTTGCTCTTAAGATAGCAGTGCATCCTTAGCTTCTCTTGGTTACTCCCAGTTTTTGTTTTGCCATTTGATAGCTTTAGTTACTTAATATAAGCACAAAGTGTGCAGTTAAAAAAACAACAACAACAAAAAACCCTTCAGCTAAATGCTATGGGAAGTGCCAGTCTCTTCCCAGTTAGGCTTATTACATCAGTGCAACTGTTAAATAATCCCAGTCATTTTTAATATAGGCAGGTCACTGAAGCTCAGGTGAAGCTCAGGTGATTGCATTTGGGGAAAAAGATACCCTACGCTTCTGTGCAATAGTGTTTATGAAAACTGTACAATGTTCAGTTTCCCTGTGTGCAGAAAATCGGCCAGCTGAGGTTAGAAGGACTTGGAGCTCACCTGGTCCTACCTGGTGCTGAGACCAGGGCCAGTGCTGAGGTTAGTTCGGGTTGCAGGGTCCTGTCCAGCTGGGCTTTGAAGATCTCCAGGACTGGAGCTTGCACAGTGCCTCTGGGCCCCTGGTCCAGCACTTAACCGCCTTTGAGGTGAGATTGCTTTTCCCTTGTATGGGGCTGGAATCTGTCGTGCAGCTTGTGCCCATTACTCATATTTTTTTTCCTGTCTTCCCTGTAAGCCCACTTTGGATAGTGGACACTAACTAGATCCACCCCAAGCCTTCCCATCTCCAGGTCATGTAAATGTAGCTCATTTAGCCTTTTCTCATGTCATGTGTTTTAGCCCCTCAACTTTTTGTCTCTTATTTCCTTACTTGCTTCTTTCCCAGTTTCCAGAGTGTTTCTGTGGCACGTCTCACAAACGTGCAGGCAAGCAGTTTTACCAATCGATGCCTCAAGAACTGTATTATTTTGTGACCCTACAGGAAGACCTCTTGGAACATGCAGCTTAGCTTCTGTTCAAACCTTTATGCTTCTGTTGTTTCAGCTGCATCGTTAGGAAACTAACGGTGCCTTTTTTATCCTGAATAATGTACGTGTATCTGATTTAGGCAATGGCAAATGAATTCACTCGTCTTTGACCATGTATTTACCCTTTAGGAGGAAAGTGGCTTTAATTTCTTACCCCAGGTCAGAATGGAGAGGATCGTTCTGAATTGTCTCAGACAGCTGCTGTGCCACAAATGTGGTGTGGGACAGCAGTACTGGATTTGTGCTATTTTTAGCATATAAAGCAAGACTTCTGCAAGTGAGTTGCCTGTATGCTGCCAATTTTAAACTATTGGTATGATTTCAATTTGTCACGAGAGTAAATAGGTGTGTTTCTACCTATTAAGTGAAGATATTTAGCCAGGTAAAAGATGGAGATGCTGTAAGGGTCCAGGCTGAGGAAGGAGCTAAAGCACAAAGCTTGCATTATGTGACAATAGAAAATCCAACAGAGAAAACACCAGTGCCCATTCTACCCTGTAGGAAGATCTATCCAGGCTCTTATATGCCAAAGCCAAATCTATAGGACCTAAATCAATAGGGCAGCTGTTTCCCTGTCTCCTTAATGTTCACTGCTGTCCTCCACTGTGGAGCGCACTCCTCGTTCCAGGTCGCATCTGGGTGGGAGGAGAGCTCCCTGATGGAAGCACTGCAACTCTTCCCAGGTAGCGTTATCCTTGTAGCACGTGGCAGCTGCTCTGCAAGGCTTGCTTCTGTATTTTGCTTTGAGCCAGAGACTGTCTTCTGGTGCTCCACCGAGGTATTGCTGTGTTAGTAAATAGCTCGTGCCTTTGTAGAAACAAAACAACCCTCCCCCTGAATGTTTTTATTGATCTTTTTCAGTTAAAGAGGAAAATTATGGGTTTATTGCAGAAGGTTTTCACAGAGGAAGTTAAAAATGTTCATCTGCTTAAGGGGTAGTCAGGATTAGATAAAAAAAAAAATATATACAAGGACCTAACAAAGTGTGTTCATTAACTACTGGGAAAAGGTTGATGAGAGCAAATAGGGATTTTTCAGTTTCATAAATGAATTTACCTCCACTGGGCATTACATGAGCTTTTTTTAAAAAAAAAATTTGTTCATCAGGAAAGCTGGCTTTAATTGTGTTTGTCTGATTTATACGAATGGTTGTTGTGTGTTACTCTAGAGATTTGAAGGCCTAGCTGCATGCAGTTTTTATGCTTTAGGAAGCACAGATTTGTTAAGATGCCATGCATACATTTGTTTACATGGATCTAAATTTGAGCTTGCAAACGAAATCAACAATATGCCTGTATTTCTTTTTACAGCAGTAGATGTTCTTCACCAACTGGGCCTTGTGAGCAGTGTTCAACAGCCTTCAGAGACAACAGTGCCCTCAGCAGCATCGCTGTTACCGCAGGGGGTTCGTCTGACCGTATCAGGAGTTGTACTGACTGGTGATGCGCATGTCGAGTCCCCCGTCTCTCAAGTCATACCAGCAAATCTAGGGCATCGTTTCACCATACTGGTTGGGTTGTACTCTTACAGAGTAAATAATGCTTTTCTTTTCAGTATTAGGAACAAAAACAGACTGCAGTTTGGTGTCCAGTTGCTACCGAGGAAAGTAGTGGTGTACACTGGAGGGAAACAGTCTGTATACTTCGATTACAGTGTTCATAATGAACAATGGCATTCATTTGCCATTGACATTAGAGACAAGACTGTATCAATATATGCTGAGTGTGGAAAGAAGTACTATAGCAGGGAAATACTTTCTGAAGTGGAGATGTTCGATTTGGATGGTTTATTTACCCTGGGAAGGATGAACTCTCACTCAGTCAGCTTTGAAGGAGTTATATGCCAGCTAGATATTATTCCTTCTGCAGAAGCCTCTGCAAACTATTGTAAATATGTGAAACAGCAGTGTCGCCAGGCTGAAACGTATCGATCTCACCTAGGAGCTCCACATGTGTCAGACAGATGGGATGTTATTTCAAAGAAAAAGATTGGTGAGAAAAAACAGTCAGAAGGCATACCTGCTTATAGAAGGAAAGAAGCATCAAACACTCCCGTTTCCAACATTGCTCGGATTCACTCTCTACCAGAGTACTTGGAGTCAAGAAATGTGTCGGCATCAGAGTTTGCAGAGGCTAAACCTCTGCTGCTGGAAGCATGGCCAGAAACAGAACTCCAGGAGGAGGTCAGTCTGCCCCTTCATCAGCAGGAGCCAAGCAAAAGAAGAGGCATTACTGAAACACCCATGGGTTCATATCCAAATACTTCACATAATACCATAGAAGATACAGACAGACAAAGTGAGCTTTCTCTGATCTCCCCTGTAAAGCAGAGTAAAATTAAAAGCAACGGAATGGACAAAGAACGACAGCATTTAGATGAACCAACCAAAAAGCAGCAAATCTTCAACTCAACCCTGTACAGTTTGACTGCTGACCTGTCTCTGGATAGTCAGCTCGGTCTAGGGGAAGGTCCATTTGATGCTAATAAGACTTATCGCATGGAAAACAGTTATGCAATTGATGTTGATAATTATGCTTATGGCTATGAAGATCGTGACAAAATGTTCGAAATGGGAAGTATCAGAGGTTCAAAGGGGGAAACTGGACCTCCTGTAAGTTACCTTTACTACACTCCTTATTAGTGAAGCAACATGCCTTTAAAAGAGGCTTTAAAATAAATCTCTCAAAGCATGCCAAGCTGTGACTGCCACTTCTCCCAGCTGTACTGTATAAATGTCTGTCTGCCTTGTGTGTCTCACATGTAATTTTGGCATAAGTGTTGTACGTTTTTATTTACTGGCAGAAGACATAGGCATTCAATTCTGGTGAAGTGGTGGGCAAGACAGGCTTTTTTTAAATTTGAAATGCAGCCAGATGTTTGTAACTGCTAATTGTGGAGACTTCTCACTTAATAAAATTATAGGATAAATTCATACTGTACACAGACATAGACACTGATCCATGAAAAGAACAACCAGGCTGTTTGGAAGAATGACATGGTTTTCTCAGTTGAGCAATGCTAGCAAAATTTGTAATTGTAGCAGCACACCAGTTGCAGAATCTAGACCAGTGAAACTATTCCTAACCCGTGGTTGCAGGGTCATGCAAACCTGGGTGCAAAATAATGTTTAAAGTCTTACGTTACTTTGTGGCCTTTCTTCAGTTAGTGGGTAAGTAGTCTCTGAAATGGTTGCAAATGCACAATAGTGCTTTTAGTAGCACTAATTTGTCCGTTCTTATTGTGTGCATGAGGGTCATATACTTTTTAATACAAAAAAGGGAACGATGTATATGAAGCTACAGACAGGAAAGAACAGCAGTTTCTGTTTAGTCTGGGAGATATGGTAGTTAACGCTCAAGTCTTTGGCTAAAATTTTTTAAACTATGGCATGGGAAAGGTCGTTCCACTTGCTCTTCTCATGTGTATGTTTGTGTGATTATTACTGGAAAGTAATTTGATAGATGTGAAGCAGCTCTTAATATACATTTGAACGTGACCATAAATTTATTGCATGTATACTTTCAGCACTGAAAAAATATTTTCTTTGTGTAGTCAGCAACTGAAAACTTATTTAAAAGTTTGATTTTTACTCTAACCAGAATCCTGATGCTAAAAGAGGTTGTTACACAATTGAGAAATGCTTTAACAAGTAATTCGCGTTAGTTGAGGAGTGCTCTTGTTTAATTGTTTCTGAATGTGATATCAGTCTTTTTTCTTTTTTTTTGTCCCCTCCTTATATATGAGGACATATCACTGAGTATGTAGCTGCCATCAGCATGAGGTTAATTTCCATTTTGCAGCTTAGGATATTTAATAACTGCTAATAGAAGGTTTTGATTCATAGTACATAGCTTAAAAATTGTACATTGAGATTGCAGTCAGTTGCAGCTGAGAAACTTTTTTTTTTGTGTCACAGAAATGGCTGCTGATGTTGTTTTATGTTTACTAAGCAACTCCAACCAAATGCTCTGGTTTTGCTAGACACAGACACTGTGCATACAATGTCAAAGATGACAGCTGATTTGGAGGGTTCAAAATGTATACAAAAGATGTATATAGTACCATTCTCTGTGTCTCTCTTACAGATGGGATGCAGAAGTTTTTTGTCTACAAGTTGGTTACAGCAGACCTTGAATTTAACAGTGAATATGGTGCATTTCTGCTGAAGTGTATTGCTGGGTCAGGATTTAAATAATGTGTCCAAGGTCTTAGAAGTGATCTGTTGCAGAGCCAGGAGGTAGATCTAGACCTTCGTGGGCACAAGCTCAACTGAAAGGGCCAGCAGCACCCACTGCACCCAGAGGCAAAGCTGAAGCATTGTGGTGCCAAAGGGAGAAAAGGTCTCTATGGCTTTTCCACACAAGATTTCTGTAAAGAATTGTGCTTGGTGGAGCTTGCGTGGCACAGTGCCTGCCACTGTCATTGGACTCGCAGAGTTGCTCTTGGTTTGCTTTCTCAGTCTAGTACATCCATGGAGAGAAGACTGTGATAATCCAGGTTTTTATCTGCGTGGTTCTAACACTTTAATACATAGGTACCCACGGAGTCTTATCAGTGAGGAGCCTAAAAAAGCAACAGTGAGGAACTTCCAGAGTTCCCTTGCAGGAAAAAAAAAAAAAAAAAGTCCTGATGAGGCATGAAGCCCCCTCTCTTTTTTCTTCTTTCATTATGTTGTGGTTGGTTTGAACCTTCTTTCAAGATTTCAACACAGAAATAATGTTTGTTCTGTTGGAATTGACAAGCAAGAACTAGCTTTTGTGGTTCTTAAACTCCTCAGCTTCATTTTAGCTTTTAATCATCTACCAGAACTGATGATTCTTGCCTTGTATAATTAGGCCCCTTATGTTCCATGATCCCACAGCTGTGGAATTCACCCATCACTACAAAGCAGGGCTCCAGAATACAGGCTTTCATTTATGGATAGCATATGGAAAAGGGCACCTAATTCTTCAAAAGTACTATGACTGATTAAAATCCTAGCAATTGCAATGACCAAAAGTGGAACAGTGTGGTCTCCTGAACCACGAGTTTAGAGGGAAAGCTGCTCCATTCGTCTGTTGAGCCACTCCTTTTTGTATTACAGAGGGCGTGTACTTTTAAACTGTTTAACTTTCCAACGGATATTCTTCGTTGTACAGTCCTAAGGCTGTTTGCAGTAGCATGGTATATGTTGGTATGGTTTATATATATTCTAACCATGGTTGGAAGGAAGGGTTAGTAAGAGCTGAAGAGCTAAATTACGTTACTCGCTGGCAGGTACTTGCATCAGCCTGCCTAGCTGCACAAGATTTGACTTCCCCTGAGAAGTGAGCTAGGAATTAGTTTTCTCTATTGGAAAAGCTTTCTGGATTATGAAGACACTCGTCTGGCAGGAGAAGCAATAGAAGGCAAAATGTGGTGTTCCTTGGGCTTTCTAGCTGGTAAGGACAAGTAGTCTGGAGATACTGCCAGGAGGAACTGGAAATGCAATCCCTGCATTAGGAAGAATTGAGTCCTGGATGAGTTGCTCCTATTCCAGCCAAGAGGTGTGAGGGTGAGAACCCTGAAAGAGGGCAGGAGTTTAGGGATACTAAATTTGGTGCTAAATAAACAGCAGTAAGGGTAGTGACATCCGAGATTTCACTCGTAGCCTATTTATCAGTTGAACAAAATGGCTTGCTGCAGCTCTTCCTAGCCACAGGGAATATATCGGGCAGTTAATTACTTCCACATATCTTAGCTCTGCAGGTAACCCTCACGTTTCCCTGCCCAGGCTGAGAAATCTTTTTCTCAGTATCTGCTAATTCAGATAAAAAAAAGTTAAGCTGCTGTTTTATTTTTGTTACTAGCCCCCCCCCCCCCCNTGTTTATCTTAAATATTTAAACATTTCTTTTAATTCAACTGAAACTGATGCAGTTTCCCTGTCTTCTGCACAGCAATCTTGAGAAGCTTTAATCCATAACCTGAAGCCATGTATATTCCTCTGATGTTGATGACATTGCTTTGGCTGCTGTAGGATTCTTGACAGAGGAAGACTTCAACAGCTGTAAAGAAGGAGGTTAATCTTACACAAGTGACTGCCTGCTCTAGGGCATTTGGGGAGAGAAGTGTGTTTCTTGTATCACTTCTAGTGAAATTCAAATGAAGCAAGAGGGAAAAATAGGTGGACATTCATGTTTGGTAGAATCCTTGTTGCGCAATTAATATGCTTAAAAAAGCTAGACAAAGCATGCTAGGTGTAGGTAGAAGAATTCTCGGTGACAGAATCTGAATTCCAGATGGCCCAAAACTGATGGGATGAAATTCAGTGCAATATTACAGAAATCAGAAGTGCAAATAGAGGATGCGGGAATGATTGCCTGGGCAGTCAGATGAGGGTGACAGGGTGTTGTTGCAGCACACTAGAGAATGCATCAAGCATTACAGTGATAAGCTGCATTCACTACTAGGAGTGCCGAGTATTGGAGGCTGGCTCTTTTTCTATTGGTTTGAGTATGCTGAGGCCACAGTTTAGAGAATTGTCCTCAATTTTTAGGTGCTGAGCTCTATTTTTAAATAAATTAAAATCAAACGAAACAATTTGACAGACTAGAAGAATTGCAGAAGGGTGCAGCAGCAGCTGTAGAAAAAACAATTCTCAGCAAAGGTCAAAACAAGGCAACATGTTTAATAATAAAGCTAAGCACAAACATAGTTCTCCAACGGGTGATTTAATAAAGACAGTTGTTCACACATTTGTGGAAAGTATGGCAAAATACAGTGGGAAATGTTAGATGGGACATAAGGAAAAAATTACTAACCAGAGTGATATTTATACTGCAGAAGTGTTATTAACAATATTAGAAGTGGAATTTCCTTTGGAGAGTTTTTTAAAGAGGTTTGGGGCTTGATGTTTCTGTTTACTTCCCTGTTGTATTTCAGGTTATTTCAGTGACTGTACAGAAAGGTTCATGTCTTTTGTTTCCCGAAGGACTGCCTGTGTTAGGTATTTGATGGATCAAGCATTACGCTTATGTTTCTTTAATTTCAGCCTTTAAAAAAACAGTTCAAGTGAGTTCAAGTTGAGTGGTTGAGGTATAGTCAAATGCCTTTTAGACAAACTTCACAGCTGTTTTGCAAGGGAAACTTAAGTGAATGTGATTTGGGTATTGAATGGCATCAGGATCGGCATTTACCTGTGCAGAAGTTTTCTTCTGCAAGTAATGCTTCCTATTATCTCTGGCATAGGACAAGTTTAAAACACGTGCGTCCATAGAAAGGCTTGATTGAATACCCTAGAAAATCTGTGCACATTCACCACTGTATTCATTAAGAACCTTTCAAAAGGTAGTGAAAATTACTGGAAGTGTAGCATCTACTCTTATTTTTTCAGTATGAAGCCACATTTATTTGTCACTTGAGCTTCTCCCCTCAATTAGATAAATGAAATGCTCACAGTAAGTTGTAGCATCTTTTTTTAAAGAAGCTTCATATGATCTGTGTTGAGCAAGCCAATACTATTAAAAAAAGTGGATTTAAAATTTACAGAAGTAAGATGCTCTGGTTGAGGAGAGTCCTTGTTAATGCTTTAAGCAATCACCTGAGAGGGCCAATAATGTTTCCATGAAGCACGTTGCCCTTGTAGCACGTGAATGTTTTGAGAAGCGTTTAACTACAATTCTGTGGCAGTTGCTCCTCAGAAAGTTAAAATATCCTTTTACTGGATGGAAAATCAAGGCACAAGTCAATTGGGATACCCTTTGTAGGACAAAACAAGGTCTCTAAGACATTTCCCATGGCATATTTTCTAAGTGGTAATGTTAGGTTATTCTGCAGACTCATTTAGCAAGCTGGTTTGTTAGTCCATGTGCACAGGCAGAGAGGTGAATGGGCTTTCTGTAAAGTGGTCTTTCTACTGGAGAAAAAATTTAAGATGAAGTCTTAAGGATGAAGGAAGGATTACAGGAAGACTCCAAGTCTTGAGAGATTGTTGAATTTACTTTAACTGTTAATTGTTGTTAACCAGAGACTTCATCTACAACAGTTGACTTTGCCTTAGAAAGCCATGGGAAAGCATTATTCATCCCTGGCTACGCAGTTCAAATTGTTTTACTGCTTCTTTTAGGTGTTGCTGAGGGCTCGGTTGTGAGATTGGACTGTGTTTTCCTACCGTGTAGCAAAAAGTTTCTCCTCCATTAGTTTTGCTTCCTTTTGTGTTTTTATATGGAGAGATAATTAGTCATGAATTAATGTAATCACAAAGTATTTTTTGCAAAGGAAGCAGACTATTAAAAAAAAATCAAGAAGGGAGTCAGATAAAGAAAAATATTCTTGCTGCCCTCATTCAATAAATCAGCAGCAAAGGTGAGGAATGTCAATGAATATACATTCATATTTCTGCTAGGAAAAAGGTGGGATTTGATTACTAATTTTTTAAGGAAATGTAGAGAGTGTCTAAAATAAGGATAGAGATCTTCTTACCACAAAAGAATGTGCACTTGTTAAAACCATTTTACTTAATGAAAAATGTAATATGTTTCCCTTTGTAGCCACAGGATAATTTTCTAAACAAAGTGTATCTTTCAATTTTCAATTTGAGAGGAGAGATCAGAAAGCATTCTTGCAGCTGTGGCAGGCTGGGAGCTCCCTGTGCTGTTTGAGGTGTGCTTTCGGAACTCTCCCGCCAAGAATGCCAGCTCGAGAGCTTTCCATGTGTCTGCCTGCTAGATTTTTATTGTCTAACACAATGAGGGTCTTCTTGCTGTAGAAAACCATAAGGATGCTAGTGAGTGTTTATGTAATTGGGGTGAGTAGTGAATATCCTTAGCTAAAAATATAATATGTTACAGTTTGACTTGAAGACCAGGACTTGCTACCTGGGACAGTAACAGATCTAAATTACACAGGGATGGAAGTACAACCTGTGTGTATCGGCATGACTTAATGCAGCATGGGCATGCATACGTTCCCAGCTATGAACAGGCAGTTGCACTGCAATTAGGATTAAAATTGCATTGAACAAGATTCAAAGTCTTGCTCCGTTGTAGTATCTCCTTGTGCAGAGCAAGACTTGCGTTACCGTTTAGAGAGGCAGGTGCGGGCGAGGACTGTAGGATTGCCTTTCTGCCCTGTCCTGCCTACCGCAGAGCTTTCTTCAAACAGCTATCATGTCTATGACGGTAACTTTGGGGAAATAGCTACCAGTACAGCTCGTAAAATGTTGTCTTGGTTGTATAAGTCATTATTTTCACTGTGGGTGCCAATTGAACTTTCTGGCAGATGGAGCCCAGTGACAATAGCCAGAGCTCAGCACTTCAGAGAATCAAGGCGTCTGCTCTTACTGCCCAAGCCGATTCCCAACTTCACTGAGAGCTCTCCATAATTACCAGTCTGGGGGGTGAGGGGGAAGCCTATAATTTGTTTTTGGAACTTTTGTTTGGACTTGCTCCAAAACCAGATGTTTCCCAATTCTGACGGTCTGGGGGCAGCCAGCAGGGTTCCAGAATTCAGCTAGACATTTATTAATGCAAGATTTTAATTTTCCAATTTAAAATTCCCACTGTTTTCTTAGACCACTTAATAGAGCTATAACTATTTGGAGATATTTGTGTGGCTCTAGCAGACTTTTCGTTACTGAGTGCAGTGGGATCTTACTGGGTCCAGAATACTGAAACTCTCTGTCCTTGAACATGGAAGATTGTATCCCTTGAATTTTGTCCAGTAAAAAAAAAAAAAAAAAGTCTCTGGAGATTACTATGATTAATTAGAGAGGAAAATCTTTTTTTTTTTTTTTCTTTTGTTTTTCCTCAGAATGTTTTTTTTTTTTTTTTTTATTCCAGAATTGTGCAAAGTAGTCTTTATTTTGGCCAAATGAAGGTAATTGGCTTGATATCGCCGAACGTCTGTAATCAGCACTATCTTCTCTGCCAGTGACATTCTTTCCAAGGAAAAAGAAATGTCACTTCCCTAAAACTTCAGGTTTTTAAAACATACAGCTTTGGTCTTAATAAAGTCATTTACTGATTGCTAATAAACCCCAAATGGTGCTAGAGATTCCCTTATCCTTTTTTCTCTCTCTTCCCCCTGTTGCACCCACCATTTTTTTATTATTATTTTTGCAAAGCCTGCAAGTTGGCCATTTCAGTCACCATAGTTGCCCTTCTGGTTTTCCCTGGTATGCCTGCCAGCTTTCAGCAGCATCGTTCGGTGATGGGCGGTATGATGTTTGAAGTGTTCCGCCTAGCCTCTCAGCTGAGAGGATGAAGCATCTGCGGAACACGGGAACATGAAGAAGCCTGGGTGAAAGAGCAAGCTGAATCCCTTCCTGCTGTCATCAGCTGCCCTCCTTCATGAGGTCTGACTTTCTTGATGCCCACCTTCCTTTGCAGTGGGAATACTTGGTTTCTGGGACTTGCTGCACTGACATTCAGGTGGGAGCTGAATTCACCCCTAAGCGTAGCCCACGCCTCCTCAGGACTCAAGTGTGATAAATGGAATATGATATAAATTGGTACAGATCTCAGTCTGAGCTCTCACTTGTATTCAAGTAGGGTGAAGTAGATCCTGGGGTTTTGAAAGCGAACCACGATCACATTTAGAAAGGAAACGTTTCTACAGTCAAAACAGATATCCAGAGGGTGGCACACTATCTAATATTCCTTACAGTTGCTGATAATCTGATCCATTTGCAAAAGCTATATCTGGCTATGTACCAGCATATTTAGGGGTGCATTCACAAAAATAAAAAAATCTGTGCATTTTCTTTAAAGTGAATTACATTCTTTATATACAAGGGAAACTAAGGATGAACATGTTGCCAGTTATTCTTATCCCAGGCTTGTAATTGGGGAACCTGAACTATCATTTGTCCATGTTTATTGTTTCTTCTACTTCATGTCTGTCTTTTCTGTGCAGTATCTCATTTTTCATGATTACTTATCTGACTTTTATAAAAATGTTTGGCATGCCAGCGTATTTATTAAAAAGGCTTAATTATTCTCTGTTCTTTGTTTTGAAATACACAAAACTTGTTTCTAATTCTTGAGATGAGCTCTCCTTCCTTTGTAAATTTTGCTTAAGTGTATTTATATTAATCTAGATTGTTGGCTCCAATTCCTCAGGCATAAAATAATTTCTAAACATAAATCTGATATTGAGCAAGTTTAAAAACACACATGCTTGTAGTTCGGGAATCAATTTTCAAGAAGAGAAGGCTTCCACAAGCAGAAAGTCATCAGCTAGAGGAAGTGGTCTGATTCAGACTTATGGTGCTGTGCTCATGTTGGATTTTAGCCTCAATTGTTTTGATTTTCTATCACCAGGGTCCTCCAGGTCCTCCAGGTTTACCTGGTCCATCAGGAAAGAGAGGTCCTCGGGTGAGTAAAACAGCTATGTTCTTGTGTAGCTCTACACAGATCAATGATAATTAAAATGGAGTTTGCATCTTTTTTTTTTCAACTTTATTCATATGCCTGTTGATTATGAAAGTTTGTGATACTTAGCATTTGGTAGATAGGCAAAATAAGGTAAAGTGCTTAACTTTTTCTATAGTTAATTCTGTGTATGGGTGTGTAGACGGGGCACTGTTACATTTGCACCTAGCTTTTGTTGCTTGCAATACTAACTTTTTGCTTTTCCATGCTGCTCCCATCTGCTGCTCTGCAATCTAAGGTCATGTTCCTTTGTTTTTGGAATGAGAGGGAGTGAGCAATGCGTGACACTGCCACAGAGGAGCAGGCGGTCGATACAAAATTAACCACTGCAAGACAAAAAATTGTTCCCAATAATCTGTTTTGGTCTCTTGTGTTACAGCAGCTTCGTAAAAGGGCTGATAGGTGACTGTTGTGTAGAAGATTTTGGGCCATTGTATTTGGGGATGCAAGTGGTTATGGCTGGTGTGCACTCAGCTAGCCAAATGGCAAGTGGGAGGTAAGGGAGCAGATTATATGAAAATCCCAGCAGATGTGTGGGAGTGGTGTTGAGTCATTCTTTGAGGCACAGTTAAACAAGCTGTCGCTCAGCAATGTGTTGAACATCCTGTGCTTTGCTGGCTTTCAAAACTTGGTGTGACTGGGTAGGAAAGCGCACTGGTCAAAGGGACAGAAAACTGACCTGGTGCTTTAGAGCAGGTGGATATAAGGGAGTGAATGAGATGCATTTTAAAAACCAATTTCTTCAAATGCATATCTTTGACTTAATTTCTTGGGTTCTTTTTTTTTTTTTTTTCCAAATTATTCTGCTACATAAGAGCTGATGGTTTCTACAGCTCAGATTTTTATATTGCCAAGCAATATTGCCTCTGAGGCCATTTCTGCATCCTGCTTTGGTTTGGAGGTTGCCCATGAGTCTAATGCCATGCCTGTTGGTGAGATATCTTTCTTCCTCTGTTTCTATTGCTGCAGATCCTTTTTATAGGTGTGGAGTACTTATGAGCATAGTGCTCTACCGTGTGAGTTTTCTGGATTAATTATTGAGTAGGACATCCTTTCTGATGTGAGGAGACAATGCTTATAGTAGCGTACCAGGAGAGGTAATGAAATGGCCAAGGTGAATATTTACCAGTAATTCTGACACAAACAGAGTTTAAAATACCTATTTATATGGGCCAATAAAGCCTGGAAAAGTATTTGAGCAAAGATTTTTTTTTTTTTTTTTTGAAATGTCTTACTATTTACTTTTTACTCATTTTTACTCTTTACCTTTTTACTCTTTACTTTGCCTAGTGCTGATAAATTCAAGCAAGTACAGCTAGTGAAGAGACATGGTATGACAGAGTAGTTTTTTGAGCCAAAAAGCAAGTAAAACCCTGCTGATGCAAAGTTCATCTCCACATAGTCTGCCCTATGACTTCTGTCTTCCGTCGCGTGAGCTGTCATTTGTGATCTGAAAAGGTGACTCGAGGTGTCAAAGGAAAGCAGCAGAGTGCAGAGCTGCATTGCCTGGGCCTTCTACAAGGTCTCGGGTGTGCATCCAAATCTGATCTTGACAGAAGTTCACATGAGTTGAACATTTTGGGCATGGTACCAATGCCTGATTAATGGTTAGAGATTGCCATTAAAAACCGATTTTGATCTCAGCATTTCTGTGGTAGAGAAGTCCATATCTGACACTGAAGGTTTTTGGTTTTGTGTGTGTTTGTTCCTTGGCTTGTACCAAGTTTCTCGAGAATGAACTTTCAGTGACTTCAGAATTAATCAGCGAGATCAAATTCCCCTAATGCCTCCCATTTCGCCAGGATACCTTTGCACCTCTGTGTTGCAGCATGTCTTCATTTACGCCCCAACTTGCAAGTTCTTCTTGCAAGCAGCTAAAGCTAGGAGCCACTTCAACACTGGAGCTACATTGGCACTTTCTATTTGTTTCCGTTCTCCTAAATCCCTGAGAGAGCCTCCAATGTTGCCGGCATGCAAACTAATCCCACGTGCTGTTTCAGAGATTAGTATTTCTATGGAGTTTTGTCAACATTGTCATTAGTGAGAGGGAGCACTTAAGAGATACAGCTTTCAGTGTTACTGCAAGGTATAATTGCTAAATTCAGAGTCATGTGAAGGAAAAATAAATGCTGAGTTTATCTCTTGTAAGAACACTGAGTATATGAGAGAACTGAAACAGATGCTTATTATTTTGGTATTTGGATGAATTGTTTGGGTGAAATTTTGGCCTTAGTGAATTCAGTGGAAGTTTTGCTGCTGAATTCCCAGAGATAGGACCAAACTGGCGAAAACCTCCAGTTTTTGGAAGATGCATAGCTGCTGACAGCCATTGAAAAAATATTTTCCCTAATCCACAGTTTGTCATGGAGTGAGGATTACTCAGTGTGTTGCAGGAATGGACACTTATCCTGGATGGTGTGTTAACCAGATATAGATATTCCTGATTAGCCATTCTGCTTCTGGAATGGTTTTACCTAAATTGTTTTGGCAACAAGTCCATTTTCTACACTGGCTGTGGGAGAATCAGAAGGGTTTCTATCTATGATGATTTATTTAGAGAAAATGGAATACTCTGCTTTGAGTTGTCCCTTAAGTCAGCGAGAACTATTGCAATTCCTTCTTCTTGCAGTTTATAGCTGGGTGCCTCAGAATGTGATTTTTCTGTTTTAATCCAATGCCTCCAAGTTTTGCAGCTGCAGAGCAACTTTGCAGTGACTGCATGCCAAATGCCTGTTAAGATTTGGAAAGATGATAAAAACTGAGATATTTAAAAGAAGGGGAAGTACTTCATGTTTTAGGAAGACGTACACATTTCTTGAGAATCCCATGAAAGTCTCCACCAGTGCTTCTAAAAGCAACAATTATGCAGTAAAATGATTCATTAAACTTTTCATGGTTGTTCAGTGATGTGCTGAATAATCCCACTTTCTTTTTTGTTTGTTTTTATAGGGTATTCCAGGACCACATGGTAATCCAGGTTTGCCAGGTTTGCCGGGTCCAAAGGTGAGTTAATTTATCCATGTTGCCATGTGAATATGTAAGCTTCTTAATGACTTCTTGGAAGCTATAGCACTGGTTCCTTTAATAGAAGCGATTGTCCTTCTTTGGTTTACAGATGGAGACTGTTATTATAAGCAATTTTTAATTAAGTAAATCAATCAAAATCAAAACAAAGTAGTTTATTCGGGAAATAAAAAAGTATGTGCAGAATTGTGACTTGGAAACTGTTATCCATGCAAGTAGTCTGTGCTTCCCAAAACAGTTCCTGTAAATCAGCCCAGCCTCTTCAATAAACTGCGAGGAGAGGAGAAATTAAGGGAGAATAAACATTTAATCACTGTAACCTTTTGTCTTGATTGAAAAGAACAACAAAAAAAAAAAAAAAAAAAAGGAAAAAAAACTTGTCATTCTCCTTAAATTCCTCTCTTTTGTCAGTGCCCAAGCTTTCATATTTAAATACTCTGATATTTCGGACATTATTACTTGATTAATATAATAATTTTCTCTAGATGTATGGATGTGATATTTAAAACCAAAGAAAAAAAACTAGACCTGGAAGCTCAAATAAAAACCCTTCAAATGTGTAACCTTTAAATAGATTTGACAGATTTGTGCAATTGCAGAATGCCTTCAACTCATATTTAGTTTGAATGATTTGATAGATAAGTTCAGAAAAAACAACAGCAACCATGATTCGTTTTAGTGCGATTCCTTGTGGCAGGAATCTGACCCGTCATGACAGGTGTTAAAAACTGCTTGAGGACATAAATTTAATAAAGCTTTCAGTGTTAAACACTGTAAAACCAAGAAACTCTGCTTGTTATGTGTCCTTTTGTTATTATCTAGTTTTATAGGAACAGTTAAACTTGGAGATTCATAATTAATTGTCACAATATTTATGCTGGCTGTATAATAGAATACATTGTTAGAAAAATAATTGTAATCAATTACTCCTAAGATTTGTTTTATAATGGATTTTCCCACTCCATTGGGTCATAATCCTGATCAGCGCTGTAGTTATCTCCATGAATTTAAGAACAGAAAGAATTGTGTGTATGTGGATATGCATATATGCATGTATAGATATACACACGTGTATTTTATATATATATACATACATACACATGCACACATGTTTCACTAGGTGGTTAGCACTTAATTTGTTGGACTATAAATTATCCTTTCAATACAAGTACCTTCTGAAACACTTTTATTTAAAGAGAAACTAACCAGGTGCTCACCAAGGATTGACTATGAAGATCCAGTTGACCTACACTATGTAAGCTAAAACGAAACACGCTTTTGATCTTAAAACATAACAGATGAGTTGCAACAATTTTCTGGAAGTAACTTAATGCAGGATTGTATTTTACCTTTGAGATGCATGCATTTTCCCTTCTAAGTTGAAGCATCCTTTATGCGGTTGAAGCATGGAACAACATTAGCTAATATCCTTCTCAGTGTTTCTACTGATTCCCTCAAACAGAGCCAGATTCCACCCCTGAACATGTGCTTAGCAGTTCCTATCAAGTTGAGTGTCCTCAGCATTTAATTCCTGATAAACAGTTGATGGGGGTGTTAAAGTCATTTAAAAGTATTTATGAAGCTTGACTGTATTTCTGGCTCTCTGGAAAAAGGATTAGGTCAAGAAAATCTAGTTTGTGGATTTTGGCACTGTTCTAAGTATGCTGTAATGTTACATACGTTAAATAATGAGTACTTCATTTATCCTTGCATCCTGACCTGTGGTCATGTGCTCATCCACAATTGACAGTGATGCATAACAATGGCTGGTTTGCTTTTAGATTAGCAGTAATGAGGAATTAATTATTTTTATAGGGGAAAGGAAAGGCTATGGGTTAAGTTATCAGAAGGCCTGTGGGTTGGTTGTTTGTTGAGGGGGGTGTTACTTTCGTTTCTTGTGTTTTTGATTTGTTTTGTTTTTCAGTTGTGCTTGACTCTCGGCTAGTTTATATTTGCACTCTTAGTTTAATAAGCTTTCCTGCATTGGAAAATGGAAGCAGAAGACTGATTGGATTTTTTCAAGGAATATAACAATTTACCTTCCAAAATGTAAACCAGCTGTTGGAAAATACTCAGATAACTTTTACCATGCTGAAGAATTGTGTTCTATGTGAC
Source organism: Anseranas semipalmata (assembly GCA_013399115.1). Lineage (NCBI taxonomy): Eukaryota > Metazoa > Chordata > Aves > Anseriformes > Anseranatidae > Anseranas > Anseranas semipalmata. The sequence continues at coordinate 578,542 of VXAA01001622.1, forward strand.
CTGATATACTGATTTAACACTACAGATTCATTTTGCCTATATTTCCAGGCTTTATTTAGTGTTCAGCAAGTTTAATTTCTCAAGTAGCCTCACGCATACAAATCTTAACTGCGGTGGGATAACCCTTGATCTGCAGTAATGTAAGCAAGAGGACGATCAGGCCCAGTAGCATTTCATATGTATTAAATGTATATATAAAATTCAAATATATAAAATTTTAACTGTTACAGATCTAAACTGGCTGACTGTAAGGAAGCCTCACACTGCTCATTTTGTATATTGCTATGAATGGAGTGTTGGCTAGCTAGAGATCTCCAGCTATGGGCGGCAGTTCTTATACCTTGTCCCCAGGATGGCTTAAACCGTTCCTTTCAAAGGAAACGAAAGGTCTCAGCGACTCCCTCTAAAGCTTGACTGAGGAGCCCAAACAGACGCTGCATGTACTGTGCCCCTTAGAGGAGAAATTGAAGATACACTGTTATCCTCAGCCATGCAGTTTGCTACTTCTACTCAGTCCTACCATAAGTGTATTGGTTTAGGTACCACTAGCTATGCGCTGACTGCGTACATCACTGCAAATGGGACTTAAAATCTCCGAACCACTGGATAGGCCATCTAAGCATGTAATTCAGCATTCTGGATTTCATGCTGAAGACATTGCCCTAAGAAGTTAGCACTGCAGTTAACATCACTGCTAAAGTCTTGAGTTTCTTGAATCTCATTGCTGATGCCCATGTTACAGAATGAGGGTTATGGAACACAAAACAATTACAGCTGTTGTGACTGTCACTGGTAACATCATCTTGACTGGACTGTAAGCCCAAGATGAACAACTACCCAAATTGCAAGGGAGTTTCATGTCATTCTGGCAGCTTGACTTTAAGCAAGTCTGTGTGTGGCTGCCATGTATGAGAGTTTCCTAGCTGAAAGTAGGATTCTACCAGGAAGGTCGAAGTAGTTGTTTTTCCCAATTCTACTACTTCTGTCAGTGAAGGGGATGTACTATCTTATTGCAGCTCTGCTGTGGGATAACTGTAACAATGTCATTTATTTCTCTGGCTACATCATACTATGTTTTTGAATGAGAAGAGAAGACCTTGATGCCTGTGAGTTGCAAACACGCAGGGTTACTTTACAACTTTGAAATCGAGAGCACTGGTGTGGCCTATGCCATTTATATGATATAGGTCAATGAAATGTTACGGTGCCTTTTGCATGCAGGCTTTGGTATAAATTAGACCAAGGAGTTCTACATTTCCTCCTCAGTTACTTCATTTTCAGCTATTACAATGTGTGAACATGGTTTCATCTATGGCTGTTGGAGCTCCGCAGGTGACTGCTTGGTCAGTGTGGAGCAGCTCACACAGAGCTGCCTCAGGAGGTAGTTTGCTGCTGACACCTGTTTTAGGGGCAGGGAATTTGACTTGGGGGTGCAGGTTTGTGGTGCTGGCAGAGCTGCCTGTAGCTGCCACCACTGATGGGCCCTGCTAGTCCTGACCTGCACCACCTGGGGCCTCTTGGGTCTCCCAGGCCCCCTGACAGGCCCCCTCTGTGGGGTCTGGCAGCAAGGTTGTGGAATAGCAGCGATCAGTGTGGCAGAGTCCTTCCCCTTTCTGTGGCCTAGTTTTGGATGCAGGCAGTAATTTCTGCCCAGGAATGATGAGCTGCCTAATCAGCTAGGAAATAACTTGTAAATGAGCAGAGGCCTTCCGGCGTGTTGACAGCTCTGTCCTTCCCAGCTGGGATGTCTGCGCTGTGTAGAGCAGGTACTGAGCATGAGGAAAACCATACAAGTTTATAATCAGTGCAGTAATAAGGTCTGGTAATCTTGCACCGTTCTGGGGAATACATGGTATCCTGAAGTGGTGAGTCCTGAGGAAGGTGTTTCAGCCGAGGTGACTGCTGTAATCCTGCTTAGTGGGAGTGCTTCAGACGCACCTTTTAAAGTTTTAGTGCAGGCGTGTGTTAATCCTGAGGACAGCCTAATGGGGATACCTGTGAGGATAAAAGTGGTTGCTGAAACCATGAGTGCTTGTCAGCCTTTAACTCAGTGAAGATCGCTGACGCTTGAGAGTCCAGTGTGCGGCAGGTTCTTGTTCCGTAGCCATGCAAAGAGGTGTGAGAGGACACTGTGAAGCGTCTGTGCACCTTCCCCACTGAAGTCCTTTATATTGGTCCATTATCTGCATGCTTGCATTTATATATTTATCAAAAAGATATTATCTACTGCCTGCTATACCTAAAATACTTAGAATTGACTGTGTTGTGGATGAGCACTTGTTTAAAAACTTTAAAATCTAGAAGTTTTAAAGGAAGATAAAAACTTAGCCATCATTTTAATGGAAAATTATATCATTACATTGCTTTGTTGGGATGTGCAAGTCTATGTTAAGGTAAGCTAAGCACTTGAAGTGAATGAACAGCTTTAAACAGCTTTGAAAAGGAATTTATAATTGCACAGAAATTGAAATTACAGCATACTCCACTGGTATCCATTTGTGTTAGTTTGATAAATCAGGCTTTATAGGTAAAACAGAACAGGTCATATATTCAGTTATAATTGTGAATACAGGCACATTGATATATCTGTATTGCTAGACAATTTACAAATACAAGCTTTTTATCAAATGTTGTTGTGACATGAAATTTAGAAAATATAAATCTCCTTTCAGTGTGAATTACCATATCATAATTCTTTACAGATTTTTTCCATAACTTTTTCAGAAATAAGTACAGTTTATATGTACATTCCCACTTCTCTTGCTAAAACAGTGAAAACATTTATTTCCACATATCACCAGGGAAGAGAGTTTTTAATTATATATTAATGAGCTTAATTTCTCTGTGATAGGGCCCTAAAGGAGACCCAGGATTCTCCCCAGGAAAGGCAAAACGTGGGGAAAAGGTAACACTTTCTTAATTATGAAAAAATGTTTTGTCTTTCGCATTCTTTTGTGGAAGTCTTGCCTAATAGTTACACATGTTGTAACAACGCAGTGCTTTGTATGTATTGTACTGCTGGTGTATTTTGACACTTGTGTGAGACTCACCAGTGAAGACAGGTGATGTAATGAACCACAGACAAGTACAAAATAATATTTAAAGCTGAAACATAAGTTATGTATTTGATTTCATTTGGTGAAAAACAAAACAAAACAGAAAGCAAAAACCAACAAAAACTTCTAGAACCATGAAAATGAATTTGGTTCACACCGATATGACAAAATACGGATTCCTGTTTTCTTTAGGACCATGCATTAGTACAGAAAGTTGCATTAAGACGGACAAAATTTGATAACTGCACACACTGTTCTGCGTAGTATTGTATTTACTCAGTTTTTCTTTTTTTTTTTTTTAACAGACTCTTGGTGCTAAGATTTGTCCTTACACTTGAGACTTTTCCTGCTAGTTCCTCCTAGGCTGCTGTAGCCTAGGAGAAACTGCTGTAGCAGTTGTTCTCTCTTCCCAGAATACTTGACTATAAATATTTAGAATGATTCTTCATGGAAATGGTGGGTTCAAAAGCTTGTGGTTATTTCATTTTTAGATTACAAATCTACTGATTCTGTATGAAAGTTTAAAACCAATGATAATGCTAAAAATTTAATGGCATGTTTACATTCTAATGTGTTAGCCTAGTTCTTAGAGTGCCTTGGATTTATGTGAAATTTTATTAGGAGCATTTGATGGTAGTTCAGTTGTGGAATATTTGTGCTAAGCATAAAACAGGTAGGAGTCCAGGACTTACACTATCAATAAATGAAGCAAGCATTAACGAGTAACTGTTGTTTATTAGCTGCTGATGTGTACATAAAATAAGATTTCTTTGTTAATATGTAAGTTTTGTCAAACCCTAACATTCAGAAATACATATCTTCTATTTTAAAGAACTGCTGTGCAAAATTCAGAAATCTTTATAGTGATGCACTGATAAGGAATTTAACTGCTGCTTTTGTAGAAATAACATTATTTTAAGCTAGCCAGCTTGTACTTTTGGCGATCTAACCAGTGTTATGAGCTATGCATATCCACTTGAAACTTGAAATACGTTCTTTGGCAGGAGCCCAAGCTGCCCCAGATGTATTGTTGAACAGTCTAAAGCTCAACGATGTATAAGTATCAGCTACACCTAAATATATGTAGAATGCATCTATAATCCAAAAATATCAGATTGATAGGCATTTTTCTAGTTCTCAATACTTGGGGTTCTTAAATTAATTTTTCACCCAGGTCAAATTTCCTCTGCCCAAGTACCAACTGGTAGCACCTGAGGAAGTGTAGCCTTTTCAATTTTTTTCCTCTAAGCTAAAAGATCTGTGCCTGGTAAAGTAATGTCTACTTTTTCATACCAAAAGAGAAGATATGAAGTCCTACATATTGATAGCCCTGTGTCATGTTCCAATGAAACGGTGAGCCTGGATATTCTTGTTGTACAGGGTGATCCAGGCCCAATAGGCTTTCAAGGCCCACCTGGGATCAAAGGCCAGAAGGTAAGTTCCTGCTTTCCTTTTTCATGCAGCCTTCCCTGGCTCAACTCCACAGCCATCAGATGGACGTCTTGTGGTCAAGAGACAATAGAAAGTGCATGAGCTTTACTCCTGCTGTTGGTACTGTTAAGTGTATGAGGTTCCAGTGCCATCAGTGGAAAACTTTCTCTAAAAACTAAACAAACAGGTAATGGCAGGCATGGCGTGCCCCTGCTCGAACAGAATGGGAGTGTAGGTGTGCCTGCAAGATACAGCCATTTTAAAATTGTTTGTATTCAATTTTCAGTAAGTCTTTTTATTTCTTTTTCTGTATCGTGTACATCGTAGTATAGAAGAAGTTCCATGGGATCATGTGCTCTTTGATTGGGTAGTACTTCTGGTGCTCAGTCTTCTAGTACTGTCTTATTTACTTTTCTAAGTGTGTCTCAGAACTGCTAAAATAGAAGCCAGGTGAAATAAGTTCCAATTTTGGGTGCTACATAATGACGTTATGTTTTTCAGGATGAGAAATGTCCGATGCTACACACTACATTTAAGAAATACAACAAAATTATGGCAGTCCTATGTATACAGGGAAGCACGAGACAAACAAGGAGTTTTGGGAAAGGAAATTGAAGGATGTCAATAGAGGAAATGAGACAACCTTAAGAATATGAGCACAGAAGAGTGAGGGAGTGAATATAGTTAATATGGAAGATTATCTGACATGTCCAGTAGGCTGCTCTGTTTTGTCAGTATTATTGACAAACTGGCAAGGTGGCAAAAATCAGCAAGAAAGCTGGGGGGGGAAGTAGTGTTAAAGGGTGTCTTTTAAGAAGACAGTTCTGTTTTGTAATTATAATAAAAAGCAGGAAGAACAGGTATCACAGTAGAATTTTGCAGTAGTATGTAACACTAAAGGCAGTTGTAAAGCGTCCCTCAAAAGGATGGAATGAATTGTTAGAAGAGTAGGCCCTGGTATTCGTGGTCTTCCTTTGACATAAAAGAAGGAATAATAATTAAAGGCTTGCCTGTTATAGAATTAAAGAAAAAACAGAATTGCAATAAAACTCATATTCAGTGTTATGTTTTAAGACATCTTCATTCAACATTGTCTTAGTGTAAGACTATTTAAAATATATATCATCTAATCATTTATTTCTAGAATTGACCAAAACAGTAAAAATGCGACCAGAAAAGGAAGGTATCACTGAGTAGCATCAGGAGGAGTGTGGAAACAGTTCTGTGAACTGAGAAAATGTATAGCTGTATGAAGAATTTGCAACCCCCCTCTTGGGAGCTAACCTACAAGTTGATAGCTTTTGTTACTTGCTGAACTTGGGCCACCTTGAGATTCCCCAAATATTGTGCTTTCTCATTTCATCAGGTTTATGGTTTTGGTTAGACAACAAAGTAGTTTTTGTTTTAAAGCTTTTTAGATGGGAAGCAGCTGTCACTTGTTCTGGATTATGAGACTGACTTTTGGGGGCAAGGAAATGAAAATCTCATGGCCGTCATCCTTTCTTCCTACCACAAGAATTCACTCCTTATCTGAGGGTTAGAGACTTGGTGGAGAATTGTGATCACTTGATCACTAGAAACTTTACTCTCTGTTTCCATGTCGTACACATCAGACACTAATTAGAACCACATTTAAGTTAACTTCTGCCTGACCTACGTTGCAAGAACACCAGATTTTGAACAGCACTACACCTGTAAACATTAAAAAGTATTTAATGCTTATTTTTTAAATGACAAGCTCACAATTCATTGCTTTAAACAATTGATCTTTTATCACTTTTCAATATCTGTAAATTGGTAAACGCATCGTCAGACCAGTCCTTTTGCTGCTAGCTTACCATGATCTTGGAAATAATTTTCAAAGGAATGTAAGCACAAATAGCTGTAAAGTAAACCAGATACAAGAATAAGCTGCAGGAAAAAACAAGTACTTCAATTTTTGTTTTGTAGCCCAGTACTACTGGGTAACTGCCATAGTATTGAATAAATAACGTTTCTGATACTCTTTCTCTTCCAGTTAAAAAGCAAATCTTATATATGAATTAATTGCAAATTCTATTTGATATTTGACAGGTGGCTTGTGTTAACTGAGCAATTTCTAAGCTGTAAGACATTTGATTGCAAATAAGTCTAATGTTCTTCCAGATATTCATTTAATAGTGTAATACAAATCTATGTTCGCTTCATGGCAATTACTTTTTCCATGTTGATTTTTGTCAGTGTTTTCCTGAACGACTTAAAAGTCTAAGGTTTTGCTTCAGCAAATTCAACATCCATTTTGCATTAACTGTAGCAGCGGTGGCTTTGGAGAGCTGGTTTTGGTTGCGCTGCAATGCCTGCTGCCCTCCGCTGGGCATGAGCGCACCTGCTCTAGGTTGTCTGTGGCTGTGGATGAAATTGTGTTTAACAAGTTTTCTAATCAGAATTTTCCTGCTTATGGACTTTGTGCATTGTTATTCAGTGCGTATACAAAAATGTGTTGTGGAAATTTGAGGCAAACATCCATATTATTTTCATTTTTTTGACCTGAATGACTTTTGAGAAGCCATATGCTTTTCGTTCTTTTTTTTTTTTTTTTCTGAATATCTGAGTTTAGTAGATCATATTAGGAAAGCTTCTTGGAAAGATTCATTTTACAAAAAAAGAATTTTGAAACCCTCAACAACAGCACAAGTAAACTACTGTTTTGGATTATAACTATAAAATGATGTCTCTTTTTATAAAGCTGAATGCACAGTTTTTGTTTTTTTTGTGAGATAGTAAAACAAAAGTATGTTAATAATCATGATTCTGGGAACAGATTATTTTGATGGACCTCTTCCATTACACACCATATGTCAGAGTATGTATCCTTGTGGCTACATATTAAATATGACATATTTCTCTTGCCTGTAACACACTATAAAAAGCCAGGCTTTGCTCGGTTCAGTGTAGGGTTTTTGTTGCTCTGGGTAGGATTCCAAATTTGTTCTAGCATAAGAATAGAAAAATTTCATGTTTATGAAGTGTTTAAAGACCTGATTTTCAGGCATCTTTTGAAGCAGAGAAATGATGGCTGGCAATGAAGAATTAGTTTGAGGAGAATGCTGTTGCCAGAGCAGTTGCATGAATATCATATCTGGAGCTGTATTTGACAGCACCACCTTAAAATCAGCACTTGCAAAACTTTCCTTATAGCGGTCCAGGGGTGGAAGCCTCCTCGTTCTTCCCTCCTCCCAAAAAGGGCCTAATTCACTTCTACAGACTAGCAGCAAGAGTACTGGGGAATAGATTTGCCGGGAAGGATGGTACTCCTATATACAGACTGCATCCAGTCTGGGTCCTGCTGCTCTGGGCATATGGTAGACAGACACTTAAACTTGCTACAAAGGCTCCTTTGATTGGTGTAAAGTAGACTGAAGTATTCTCGCAACTTGCAGTGTTATAGTAACGTGCTTGAAGTCTGTATTGCTGTAATTCAAAGCTTCAAACCTTTCACTTCCACATTGATCTTTTAAATCAAAGTGTTAAGCTTCATTAGGATTTGGGAGGTATTTCATTTTCCAAACCAGTATAAGTGAATTTGTATTCTCCTTGTTCATTTTCATCTTAGCTCAGACCAAAGTGGGGCTTGTTTTTATGGGTATGCTTAAGAATACGAACCTGGACTAATGAAAAACTTAAAATTTTAAAGGGATCAGCTAAGTTGCAGGAAAGTAAGCCCCTGTGTAAAAACTTTCTCTTTGGAATGATACTCGCTTTAGCGTTGTTTAGCTTCATTGCCAACCAGCATTGAGTTAAAAATGAATTAGGACCATGCTACCTCTGAATAAGAGTATGGACATACTACTCTAAAATAGGAGTTCATAGCAGTTTTCCTCTGGCAGAAGTAAGATGCTGTTATGTAGAAACGTGCATGCTGATAATTAGTCCTTCATCTCACACTTCCTTGTGTGCCTTCTTTTGAGATTGTCCATGCAGCTGTTCAACTAAACTGACCCACTTTAAAACTAAATTGTGACAAACTTCTCTTTGAGTGTTTGCATGTATAGCAGCACTTGCTTTCCCTTTTCCCTTGTACAGAAATAAAACTACTGAGATTTTTTTCTAGCAACACCTATTTTGGTTGATCATTTAAGCATAGGGAGAGGATAAAATTCTGAAATGGGCAAAACTCATGAAATACAGAGAGGACTGGGACTGTAACAAATGTTAGGCTTTCTGAGGCATAATTTGATATCTAAAGATGTGTTACTGGCATATGCTGGCATCTGTCTTTAAGCGTGCATTAATGTGGTAAATCAGAATATTTTGTATTAACTGGTTTATCCAAGATCAGATTAATTGATTTATCCTGGGTGTCTGTTACAGTTTTTTTTTTCCCAACAGCAATGCAGAGCTGCTTTCTTAGATACAAGATAAGATATATGAATTATTCAGACTTATATTACAGGAGAGGATTGAAACCAGAACAGATTATAATTTTGCAAAGTGGCAATGCCCTGTGTGTGATTAGCAAAATGAGAGGACACACCTGCTATGTTGGGTTTTGAGAAAATGAGGCCTTTGGGTTTCTTAATGAGTACATCTCTTTTGGACCAAGATTTCTCAAGCAATCCTATAACAGTAAAGCTGCCTAACAGATGTCATTATCTTCTACTACCTAAAATTATCACCAAGCAAAGTCATTCTGTCCTTTAATTTTGTATATGATAATTAATTCCATGCAGCAGTACTCTTTTGGTCCTGCAGAAGCTTATCCAAAATGTGGAGATACCTGGTTTGCTGAAATTGGTTTCAGAATTCCTTATTACAGTGGGTCTGTCATGTCACCTCAAACCTCTACTGACTAATAGGCAATATCATACCCCAAGGCAGCCAGATGTTCCGCATCAGCCAAGACACTCCTGGTACTCATTCAATATATTTGAAGCCAATTTTGTGATAGATTTCTACATGGATTGAGGATTGTTTTGGTCTTTTCCCAAAGCTGCAGCTTGAAAGAAACTTGCATTCCCAGTACCTCTGCAAGGGATGTGGAGACCAGACGCTTGGCCTCTGCATCAATCATACAACTGTTACAGTCTCTCTTTTAGGTCAGCTTGTTTGGATATGTTTAGGATAGTGTAAAGACATCCAGGAAGGTTTCCTTTTCAAGTGTACTGAGGCAGATAGCAGGTTCCAGGTGTATTTTTAATTCTTTTCCTTTAAGAGCTAAAATATGGTTGAAATGGTTGAAGTACGGAGTAAACTTTGACAGCTTCACGATTCCAGCACCACAGGAAAGATTTCTGGGATGAGGAACATGCTATTCTCTCCACTGATATGAATTCCACAATATAATAAGGGCTGGAATTTGTTCCAAGTTAATTTTAAAAAGAGGTATTGTGTCCTGAAAGGTCTGTCTTCCTTGAGAGTGTCCTAGAGCAGTCTGGGATGACCCCAGATACCTGTCCACTGACCTGCTGCGTTCAGAAAAGCTATTATGACAAGGATTTGGAGCAGAGTAATAAACTGGACCGAATCCAGTTCTGCAGTTTCAGCAATCACTAGGGAAGGCATCCCATATACTCATTTGTTTAAAAAAGCGCAAGTCTGGAACTGTCTTTAAGCATGCTGATATCTTGAAATTGTCAAAACTGCTGTGAAGATTTCTTACTCCTTTTCTCTACCTTGGCTTTCATGAGAGCTACTAAATGTAAACCAAACTAATGCTACAGGCAAACAAGTTTGGATATTTTTTTTTCTTAAAGGGAGATTGGAGTGGGAAGAAAAAGTCTATTTTGTGTTTAACTGTATTTATCACATATCTATTTCTCTACGTGCAGGGTCATAAGGGTTATCTGGGACTGCAAGGGCCACGGGGTGAGCAGGTAAGTGATGAAAACACACTAAACTACACTCTTTGGATGAGCAATTGAGAAGAATGCATAATCCAATGTAAGAGTTCAAGCAATCAGTGTAAATCACTGACTACTTAAGGAAATACTTAATAGTTCTTGACCAAGAATTCAGATTATGTAGAGATCAGTGTGGTGAAAAATGGCCTAGATGAAGTAGAAAAGACCAGCTTATTTTTCTTCAACTACCGCACTGGCTTGGCAGAGGTTGGTGTAAAATTCTTGATAGGGGCACAGTTCAGATTCTCTCAAAACCTGTAATGTAATGCTTTTTTTTTTCTTCTTTTTTTTTTTTTTTGTAATGTAATGCATTTTTTGATCTCCTAGCAAGTAGAAAATGAAGTGGTTATTCAGTGCATTTTCGCACTTCCATGTCAGTTCAAGAAACAACCTTCTGGGGACAGCCAATTGCTGAATGCGTCATGTTAGCATTAACAAGGCACCTGACAGCGGAATAGGTGGAAGTCTGAGTGCCCTTTTGGACAGCACTGAAAGGGAAATGGTGATGATAATAGATGATAGACACCAGAAGGGAGATAAAAACTCATGAATATCATCCATAACTTAAATTATTTTTATCCACAAATCTTAGCTGAATGAGTGGCAATTTTTATTGTAGGCCCACAGGCGTTTTTCTGTGATGACTGTAATTTAACAGATAAAGAGAGAACCAGTGGAAGAAAAAGCATTGTTAACTTCAGGAGAAGAGTGCCTTAATCTTTAAAGGAGTTGCTGGTGAAAAGTAATCAGTCAGTTGCTATGGAGGGGAAAAAGTGAAACTTGCATTGAAAAATAATTCTGCTCATTATTCATACATTCAAGCACATAAGTTCCTTTGAAGGCGTTCATATTCAAGAATGTGAAAACTGGCAATGTGCAATTGTTTGATATCTCAGTGTTCCCATACTACTGCTGTAAATATTTTCCTTTATTATTGTTTAGAAAGTACTCTGACTTCTCTTTTAGGAGAGCACTTTGGAGGAAAGTGTTTTGATTTGCAAGTAGTTCTTACTGCTGGTATTTTCAGACCTGGCTGGAGAAGGTGATGAGTTAGACCAGTTACTTGTCATCTGTAACATGCCTGTAGTTTTTAGACGTTTATACAGCAGACAGACATTCCTCTCAATTTGTGAATTGTTGATTTCCTTGAACAGCTAGTAACAGAAGCAGAATTTTAAAAGAGAAGTTGTAAATGCAATGATTCTACTGTTTTTTGAGCTTTTCTCATATACACATTTTTTTTCTGAGTTCCATCTGAGCCAAAATAGGAGACCACAGATCCCAGTTCCATAGCAGAACGTCTGTCAGAAGATGAATCACTACTGGTTGAAAGCGAGTGATGGAATTGCCTCAGTGCAGCTCATTGAAACAAAAAATACAGCAACCCCTTTTTGCCTCTGCACTTTTCAGTTCTCTTTCCTATGGCTGCTGTTTCACCATAAATCAGCTGTAAACAGCTCAGAGAGGAAGTCCTGATCCATTGCTATAGTAACACTGACATGACTGTGAGTGGAAGGGTCAGGCTGGGAGAGTGTCCAGTTTATGGACTTGGCTTTTGTAAAATAAAGTTAACTGAACAGAGGCAGGTGGAGCTTCCCGTGTCTTGGCGATGGGGCCGTAGCATATGGCACCATTTCAGAAAAGCATATTTTTCTGAAAACAGTAAGATGTGCAGATGTTAAGTAGTAAAACAACAACATAATTAACTTTTGGGTTTGATTAGGAGGAAGAAGATGGAGAGAAGCTCAATACATTCATGACTAATCCAGTGCTATATTGATCTGATTCTGGAAAAGACAAAGAAATTTGACTTTGTAATGACACAAGAATTCTTTAATGAAACATCTAACATATTTGTTCAAATATAGCTAAGACCAATGCAGTTACTTTGCTATAAGGACCTGTCTCCTACAGTCCTTCTCTACTACTTTCATAAGTTGCATCTATGTTTTTATTATGGAAGTAGTATACTGTTCTATTTCACAAAGTCTTACACGACTCTTGTAATACTTTTTAAGTATATGCAACTGGAATTGATGGAGTTACTTATATGTGACAAGTAAGATTTGAGGCGTTGCTGTGTAACTTGTTCAAAAAGCAATTTTTCAACGAGCTTAAGCTGTTTCATATGACTAAGTGTTAAAATAATAATAATAAAAAAATGATAGAACAAATGAACTCCAAACCTGACATTAAGCTTGTTTGCTGTTTGTCTTTTTTTTTTTTTTTTCCCCTTTAGGGAATTCCAGGACTGGCTGGCAATACTGGGGCAGTGGGTTACCCTGGCAGGCAGGTGCAGTAACTATGCTAATGTCTTGGTAGTTTGTGGGTTTTTCTTGTCTGTTCATTTCAAAAGTACCATATCTAACTCTTCTGGAACTAAGAGTATAAATGTATTGGTCTACATCCTATAATTTATTCTTGAAACAAACCTCTTTCATAGGTAGTGCCCTTTAGGTAATGTTGAGTCTGGTGGCTTTTTAAACTTGGATGACCTCAATGCATAATGCTGTGCACCTTTGTGGTGCACACAGATCACATTACCAAAGTATTATGGCTAAACACTCTGTTCCTTCATAAACCTCTTGTGGTTCTGTGTGTTTTAACTTGTATTTCAAGTTCAGAAGCAATAGAAAATTGCCTATTGTGGTATAGATTTGCCCCAATGTATTTACTTGACTGCTGAAGCTATTTCTTCACCCTTTCAGGGAAACAGAACATAAAAAGACTTTTTTTTTTCCATTCAGATAATTGAGAAGGAGAACCAACAAAATCAGAAACCAGCTTTCTATAAACACAAGCACTTATATAAATACTGGTTTATTTTTTAATATAAGCTAACAGATACCTCAGTCCAGTAATACAAATAGGACATAAAGTAGAAATATTCATTGTTTTCCCTATATGAAAATATGTGAGCCAAATTAAACTATTGATTTTGTGTTTTTATGTCTGCTTAAAGGGTGAATTTGACCAATATTTCCACATTTTATTGGGTTAGGTTTGTAATGGTTATATACTTAAAAATTCCATTAAAATATTTTATATAGTAATGGATGGTAACGTGTTTGTGTTGAATCTCATAAAATGTTTAGAGTATTTGGACTACATATACTATTCTGACATTAGCTTGAAAATAAATGGAACTGTGCCCAAATATAAAAGCCTATGAAAAGTCCTGTGAAGTTATGTCACCATCATGCCAGATCGCTGGGTCTGGAAAAAATTTCTTCCGAGAAGAAATAATTTTAACATAAAGGAAGTTTCAGTCATTGTCTAAGATTCAGCTGTGAACTAAAGGGAGACCTTTCTGAACATGGTCTCAGGGCACTGCTTGATGATATCCTCTTCAATCTGAATCATTTTGAAGAATGTATTGCCAGCTTACAGTTAACATATACTATAAACAAATATGCTCTGTCTGAAAGAACTTGTCTTTTTTTTTTTTTTTTTTAAATAGGGCTTAGCTGGACCAGAAGGTAACCCAGGTCCTAAAGGTGCAAGAGTAAGTAAGCATTTTGGTACGCATGCCTATTTTCACATGTAAAGTACATAAGAAGTGAGGATGAGGAGTTTCATGCAGCCCTGACAGTTGAATGCCCAATGAACCACTTCACAGAACCTGCAAATGAGAAATCATGGTTCTTATTTCAAAATAAAAAGATGAAATTTTTTTGCCGTGGTGAGAGGCATAGAACAGTCTCATATTGTTGCCCTTCCTTTCATTTGGATTGCATATGGGCAAGAAAAGTAAAGCAATAATGAACGTGGGGATGTGAGAGCTGGGAGTGTAAAGGAGCGGACGTTTCCTTCCTGAAGCATTATTTCCATAATGGAAGCTGTCAAGAAGGGAGATGTATCTGGCATTTGCAGTCTGCAACAGCTACAGAAGTTGATAAAGGGAAACAGTCTTGTCACATAAAAAACATAGAAGTGGTGGTTTTCTAGATTTCAGAACAGTTCAGTTGTAGTCACATATATCCCAGGGACTGAAGGTTCAAACTTTAACATTCTGCTGATTCAAGGTTTGCTTCTGATTGTTCTTGGAGGTAAAATAAGTGGGCTCTTTTCTTGTTGTTTTTGTTTGTTTGTTTTTAAATAGGCACATGTGCATGCATATGCATGCTTGTGTGTAAACATTTTTTGAGTCTGTCTCTCACCATCAGGCAGTAGACATGGGTTTCCAGAAATTTTTATGTCACTGTTTGCATCTAGGGTGCCAAGGGTCCTTTTGCTAGCTGTTTTCAGGTCTTCAGCTCTACAGGGCTCATGTTGTACAGGTTGCTGAGCAGTTTGCTGTGTTATCAAGAATCTATCGAAATAATCTTATTGTGTTGCTAGGTTTGTTCTTGTCCCGTTTTTAAAATGTAATTACTTAAAGCCTTTGCCTGCAATAGCTTCTTAAACATAAGTCTGTTTTTTTGGCATGGGGGTATTTTTGATGTCAGTTTTCATTACTGTGATGGGAAAAATGAGTTTGTCAGGATCAAGTGCCAACACACATTGCGCCTTCAGGGTTTGCATCTCTTTTACATTTCTTCACTTGATTTTTGCTCAAATTCTCATTGCATTTTGTCTCATTCTCCTCTCAACCAACAAGGCATTAAGTGATCCGAGTCACTTCCTGAAAAGTTACTACTTGTCTGTTGACACAAAGCTAAAAATGGCTAATGTTTAGAGGTACGAGTAATTTTGGAGAAAAACACCTGTCGGGTCTTAAGACTGAGTCCTTTATATGAATTTTACGAGCAAATTGCAATAAAAATGGTGATGTAGCCTGTTGAGATATACAACTGTGCCATGGAGGTATATAGCTACATGATGCACAGTATCTTTAGAGATTGATGTTTAGAACATCCCTGCAATACAACTGTAGTCTGCTTCTCAGCTGTTTTAAGAAACTATAGAAAAAAATAAGTGCCTTTGTTTTCTTTACCATCATTACAGCTGGATGACAAGATGGGGCAGTCTTTCATAATATCATGGAAAAAATGAGCTTCTAGCCCTCTGAGTGTAATGAAATTTTTTAGAAAAGTATGAAAGCAAGCGATTTTTTGTAGTAACTAATAATAACTTTGTTCCAATCTCAGTTTGAATCTGTTAATGGAGAATCCACTTATACTTCTCTTTTTTTTTCTGTGAATTGTACGGTCATTTCAATGGCATGTTTCAACGTACATACAATTGATTATACAAGAGGATCTATTTCTGTTTTTCTGAGAGGAAAGTGGGAGAAAAATACATTGTGACTGCACTTTAAGGAGAACATTCTGCTTATGACAAGTTGAACTTTCTGGGACACTTGCATATAGCAGTAGTCAGACAAAGTTAGTAGAGAAAAGGAACATTTTTTTTCTGACGCATTTCATGAATAAGGTTAATTTCAGCAGCTTTTTCATATTTCATTTATTCTAATAAGTAAGGTCTCTGCCAGTCTGACTTACTGGTACACTTTCTTCATACCTTTTTGTTAATTTATTCTGTATCAGTGTAATAGCGAATTGTTTTTGCTGTTAGCTGGAAAGTAAATCCTGGTCACGTTTAAGTCGGTTAAATTTCACTGGTAATTTCAAATAAGCCTGGATTTAATCCCTGGATCTTGAACCCACGGCCAGACAATACCGAGGGGCAAGCAGTAATGGTGGGAAGCAGCCTTGTAAACATGAATTGTTTTTATGTTCTTAGGGTTTCATTGGACCTCCAGGTGTGGCAGGACAAACAGGACCTGAAGGAGAAAGGGTAGGTTTAATGGAACATCAATGAAACTTTAATGTTTGGGTGGTAATATATATTAGAATGGGGAAAAATGCACAAGGTATAACCATTCATTTGAGTCTTAGTCTAAAAGCAAAACTGATGTGGAGGAAATTACATGAATAGGTCACATCAGCTTTGTCTAATTGGTGAAATACAGTGGTACTAAAGGATTAAGGCCATTGAGATCCATGAGTGTTTTTGGTTGAAGCAGTTTCAGTCACTCTGTCATATTTGTCAGTTGCCACGTGATGTTTGCAATAAAAATGATCTGGAAATCTTCATTTCTGTCACTCAAATTCTTTCTTGCTTCTCTTGAGTACAGAGGATATCTGGCCACGTAGTTTAATGGAGGCAGGATATGGCCTTTCTTCATAGTTCTGCTGATATGGATACAGTAAAGACGAGCACAGTTTGTGTTTCTGCCCCCCTGTTACAGGACATTTTATCTCAGAAACGTTTTCTCTCAACTGAACGTTGTTATTTTTTTTTTTAATGGTGCTTCTTCTCAGGCTGTCTTTTCAATCAAAGGCAGATTTTATTTCTTGAGTTTAAGCTGATGAAGAAAAGAAAACCTAGTTATGACGGGTTATTTCTTTCTCAGGGCATTCCAGGTTTCCGTGGAAAAAGAGGTCCTAAAGGGAGACAGGTAAAGCTCCTAATACTTGTTATGATTTCTACTGCCAATGTAAGTGTACCTGTAATTCACTCCATAACTTTAATCAGCTGAAAAATGTTGACTTTGTTTTCTCCACATATTTCTATTGTTTTGAGTTAGTACTTTGCAGTACTGCAAATTCTGTGCAGGGTATAACCAGTAGATGTTTTGAAGTGAAGAACACTTAACATGAGGAGCCTTGAGGCTGGCAACTGCCTGAGGGTTAAAAAAAGTCAAACACATAAATATGTTTGATAAAATTAGTGTTAGCTCAAGGTACAGATATGATGCGAGTTTTATGAGGTCTGATTTTGGTGTTGGTTTGAATGCAAATCTGCTGCTTCTAATGTATAATATTTTTGGATGATGGTAAATTAAAGCTGTCCTCTACTTAACATATATTTCTGCAGCTGAGAATAAACACGAATCTGCCAAGTATACATTATCAAGGTTTACGTATTTCTTGTGGTATACCCTCAATGCCAAATCTTTTGTTTTCTGCTGCAACCTATTATTTTAGGTCTTTGAAGCTATCCAGGAGTTTCCAATTTTAACTCGCTTGTGGTCTGTGATTGGAAACTGAGATACCATTCTGCAGTCATGCATTCAGTTGTGCTTAGCAGTTCACATGACTTTCATCTACCATGTTGAACAAGCATGCTCAGCAGTAGTAGTGTGATTACCATCGTTTGGCCCTTGATGTACACTACAAAAATTGTGGAGGATTCTGTTAATTATGTTTTGTTTTCTGTGTGGTCTAATACCAACCAAAAAAAAAGTCACTAGCCTTCAGTAGAGTTCCTTTTAGTGTAAAGAAAGGCATGCAGAGAAAAGTGTCGTTAAGCTGATAGACTGCTCTTTCTGAAGCTGCTATTATATAATTGATAAGGTATAAAATCAAAGTAAGATTCTGTTTTTTAATTATTCAGCTAGCAGGACTGGGTGCTTCTGTGCTTATTGGCAGAATTGTAGTTTGCTTGTAATTTGAATCAAACACTACTTCGTGCATCTGAGTGCTGGGCAAGAGCTGTCTGTGCTGTCAATACATTGTGGTAGTTGGCAGTGTGTTGTGCCAGTGAGTCACGTGTGGCTTTTAAGAAGAAAGTGAACCTGGATGGAAGGTAGAGGCTTGTGCTCAGTGTGGAAGAGGAGGTGGCAGCAGGGTACTCTGAAAAGCTGTTTTTGCATTATAATTTCATTCTCAGGCTTCTGATTGCAAGTGTAGTAGTTTGTTTCAATCTTTGAATGTCGGTGCTGTGCATGCTGTAGTAAGCAGTTATTTTTTCATTTACAAAAGCACAGCTTCTATCAGTGCCAGACTGTGCTCTGATGAGGATTTTTAATTATATAAATCAATTCCAAGTGGTTTGACACATGTGACAGAGCACCAAAAGCACCTCTGCACAATGTTTGTGATTATCTTCATTCAGTACTGGTTCCTCTGTAATGTTGTCTTTTCCTCAGCCTTAAGGCTCATTCTACATCCTTTCTGTAATCTGTAAACTACTTATTTGATTAATGTAGGGACCAAACAAGGAAAGCAATCACATGGAAGCCTGACTTGAAGTACTTTGCTGGATCACAAATGTAGAGAACGTCAATTATTTTAACCCCAGACAATGATAGCTGTGATGACAGTGTCTTTTGACAGTGTCCCAGGGTTAACTACTCCAGTGTTCTGGGGTAGGGCATTGTCATTAAAGGAAATTTGGCGTGGGAATTGCATAGTGCCTGAAGTCAAGCTCTTGACCTTGTGTTCTAGGATGCAACTTATTTGTTTGGACAAAATTTCTGTCAGTAATAATGCTGGTGAAAAAATATTCTGACTGGTAGAGTTACTTCTGGAAGAAAAAGTCCCAAATATTAATCTTATTTTTGGAATATAAAGTATAAGAAAAGAGGAGACAGTGGTCTTTCACTGGTAAATATAACGTTTCATGTTCATTTAATATTTTGTAAGCATTGGAGACTACAATAAGGACCCATTAAAAAGGGCATAAACAGTTGCCCTTGCTGCCATTTAGTTTATCACCCTAAGGTACTTCAGGTATCATGTTTGATATCCAACAAAGGATAATAGCAGTAAAAATTAAAATTCAAAATACTACCACTTAGCAGGTTTATTGAATAGTTATTCATATTTGTAATATCTTTGGCATAGTTGAAATAGAACAAAATCTTCAATTGCGGAAGATTATAGAGGGAGAATTTGTTTGAATTTTAGATTGTACATACAATTGTGTTAAAGAAAATACTTCATAGCCAAAGCATATGTATCCCATTTCTTTCCATTGTATGCTTGTAATATGAAATTTGGCTGCTTCTCCAGTATTTTTAATGCATTGTCGGTCCTGTTAGTATGATGTATAGTGCTTTCACGTACATAGTTTGACCACATTTAGGGAGAATGTTTTTATATAGTTTTCTTCTATATGGGATTAGTTCAACTAGCAGTCAATATGACAGAACAGACCTTGTAAATTACACCAAGAATTTATTAGTCTAGTCCATTATAACTGTGCAAAAACAGTTTGTTTTATATTAAAAATATGAATAGTCGTCCTTCATATGCCTTATAGTAATGTTAGATGATGATACTGATGTAATAAAACATTTGTTTCACAATACTAGCATTGTATTACTTTCAATTTTAGACTTTTCTGACTGTTTTCCTGTGTTGGAAGTTCCTTTCTTTTTATACTTACTAGTCTAGTTTTATCAGAAACAGTTAGAAGATGCATGTGGTTGAGAACAGGATTATGATGAATGGGTAGTCTGGCCCCTTCATAACTTGTGCCATGCTGTGTTCCTGCTGTATATAAACCGCATCTGTGATCTGATGGCTGGCAAAACTCCCATTGTCTTCTCCTTTCCACTTTTGATGCCTTTATTTATAATTGATACTCACATGTGTTACGACAATTCTGCCTCTTCCAACATCTACAACCAAAACATTGTTATTAAGCAAAGGATAGTAAATTAATCTTTGCCTACACCCTGTCAGCTGGCAGCTTTTAACAACATAGGTACTGTCAAATACTCATTTTGCGTGTGTGAAATTTTACAGTGTTCTTTAAATGTCTTGCAAAAATTTGGCCACTGGTGTACAGATTGAGAATCAATGAAATCTGCTTTATTGACCACTAACCTAGGAACCTCTGCTGTTTAAATGATAAGACAGTAATGCTATGTACATGTCAGACCTTACAATTATGGCTATAGATTCTTGTTTGTGAGTTCTATTATCAGTTCCAGTATAAAAAAAAAAAAAAAAAACACATTTGATAGGCATTCCTATCTTTTGCTTCCCTGAATCAAAACTGTCTTAAGCTATATTAGCTTCATTTGGCTCTTCCAAAGAAATAGTGAGATCTGCCTGGCTATAGTACACGGATAAAAATTAATTTAAGACAGACAAAGCACTTAGACCATCCTTTGCATCTTGGATAAAGAACAAGCATTCTCTCTTCTGCTTCAGGGTTTTCCAGGTGACTTTGGAAATAGAGGCCCCCCAGGCCCAGATGGGAATCCTGTAAGTATCATATTATGTGTTGATTAACATAATAAAATATGTAACACTCAATATTAACTTCCCTCCCAAATGGAAAGGTTTATGCCTGAAAAGCAAGGTACTGAATTCCACAGGAAAATTTTGGATTGTTACTTTTATATGGAATGTGCTAGGATAGTTCTGTAGTAAGCAGTTGTATTAAAAAGAGAGAGAAAAGAACCAGACAGTTGCTGAGAGCACAGTTTCCAATCTTGCAGGTGCTGACTACCTTGAGAATCAGGTGTCTTACTGTCCTCATTGCATTACTGATGAATGTTTTGTCTCCAAAAATTCTTGCACCAGATACAATTTTGTATTTCTAATTTAAACCGTTATTCTAGGATCACCTTAACAAATGGGATTCTACCTGTGTGCCAAAACTCCACCTTTCATATGCTTATGCATTTGATAGTTGATTTTGGCCTTTGAACTGTTACTGAATACAATTACGTCATTTTGAATCCAAGTATGTTATTTGCTGCATTATAATCAGTATAACAACAGCTTTGTCCTTGGCAGTGTGTGCAGGCTTGAAGTGCTCTCCTGGTCTTGTGCTCTCGTGCAGCACAGTCAAGTTACTTTAGTGGCTGTCGTCAAAGAAACTTTGCTGTCTTGTTGTATTTGTAGGGAAACCCTGGCTGAAGACTCCAAACTCAAGTTTCATTTGATATGAGAAACCAGTGAAAAGGTTTGGGGCCAGACAAATGACCAATCAGTATGGGCAAAAGAGCAGCTAATTTAAGTCAGCTCTTATTGCTGGACGTGCAGTCCGCTTGTCTCTTCTGATATGGGCCAGAGTCAGCAACTGGGCAGAGATGATCTTTCTGAAGGCTTGCCCTTTCCTGACACCCATATTAGGAATTTATTTTAGAAAAGCTTATGCAAATTTTGCTGCTGCAGTTGTTATCCTCTGGTGCCAGTGTTTTGGAACATAAGAAAAAATTATTCTGCATTTCTGGTCACTGAGGCAAAGTTCCCCTTCTGGGAATGTCAGGTGATGCCAGCATGTAGCTTTTCACCTTCAAAGCACTCTGAGGGGTTGTATGACCTGTTGCTTGGCAAGTGATATAAAGAGGTGAGTTCTTCCTTCCCTCTTCGTACTCCCAAGTCTCCCTCCTTTCCTGATAAAGCAGAGATGCCCTTTCCACGAGATCTGAGGAAGAACAGAACTTTAACAGAATTAAACTCAGAAAGCTGGGATCCAAAATTAGACTTGCCTATTACGAAGAAGCCTGTTTTAACACAAATATTTGCAGACAAGTTCCTTCTAATCTGTCAAGACAATTTCAGATCTTGCTGCCTTCTCAAACAGGCAGCAACACTTCTCCCTCTTCTCCCCCCTGGAACTCACCCTGCAGGGCTTGTTCAGGCAAGGGGCCAGAGCTGCAGCTGCAGGGGGCTGCAGTGCTGATGGGATATTTACAGAGCCTGTTCCTGAGCTGCAGTGGAGACCAGGGGCTGCCCAGGAGGTCTGTGGTGGCAGGAGCTTGAAGGGAAGGCATTTCTTCCCATATACTGCCCTGCACTGATGACATTCATCTCCATGCCTGATTTGTTTTGTTTAACAGAGTAATGCCATCCGCATTTCCACAACACTATCAGTCTGCTCTGGAGGGTGTTGCTAGAGCATTCAACTTCCCTCTGTGGTTAGTGTGGAACAAGCTGGAGAAAGTGAATGGACACCAAAGGAGGCAGGAGAGCACAAAGATGCCCTCTGTGCCATGCCCAGCAGCTATGCCCTATTGGAATGCTTCAGAGTGGGCTCAAATTTGCTGACATAAAATTCTCCTTTACTGTGGATACTGATGGGCTGCAGTGAATCCCTTGTATGATTTCTACTGAGTGGCAGGTCCCAGTTGTTGGGACAGCTGGTGCAAAGGGTGCAAATGTGGAAGATTCCAATACCCCTTTCATACAAGGCAAAGAGACTTGGCAACTATATTTGCTGCAGTGTTCAGAATTTTAGCCTCTGCTGAGTTAAACTTCACTGCAACAAAGGTGGTAGCAGAGCACCACTGAATTTGTTACTTCTACAGAAAATACAAATATGTAGTTTAAATCAAGACATAATTTTCCATGAAGAGTGTAGCCTTTAATTTGCAAAGGTCTTTCTATGAACTGAGCTGGTATTCTATTTATCTTTTAAAGAAATCTATATAAATTCTCCAAGTGCTTGTTTTCTTCAACCTAAAAACTTTCTTTTTCTTCTTCCCACTTGAAATTTCAAGGTAACAAATCTGATATTCCTTGGTAATGTAGGAATGATTTCATGATACACATACTATGAGATCTAATTCTGCAATCAGAGGTTTTAATAAGCATGTTCCCCTACAGAGTGATAATCTGTCATTCTTCAGGAACTCTCTATATAAATCCCAATTTACTTGCTTTGCAGATCACTGAGAGTGAGCATATGTTTCTTATGTAAATTTTGTCTTTGTAGGGAATTGTTGGTGGCGTTGGTCCTCCTGGATTTCCAGGACTAAGAGTGAGTGCACGTTTATCAGCTTATTTTGATATGGCTTCATTAGAATATTTGTCCTGTGTATTTGTGAAATAATAAAAATAAATACAAGAATCAAGAAATTCTAGCAGTTGTTTAAACAGATTGGTTTAGATAGAAGTTATTTTAGTTAAAATCACTATACCAAATTGCTGTAATATTGCTGGGTATGAAGCACTTTTATATTTGGTTTGGATTTTGTATGCTTATTTCTGATCTCATGTGTCTGGGTTTTTATTTGAAATAACCAGTTTTTTGAGTTTCTACTTCTACATCCAGCATGACTTTTTGAAAACATGCAATGCTTTCAGACATCTTCTTTAATGGCCACAGCCCTCATTCATTCCTGTATGTGGCTGCCAAATTATAAGCAGAATTAATTCCTAAGCAAAATTACTTTTTGTATGCAGTATCATGTATACATTTTTTGTATATTTTTAGAATAATGTTGTGTTGCCCATTATGGAGTTGCAAACTGCAGTTGTATAAATGCAGATGCACCAGAGAAACTCGGTGACATAAATGAGTCGTACAGGAGGTGGGACCGACTGTGATACTTTTGTGGCATGTAGACTAACACTCTGTGATTCTGTGACTTACTTCCTTATTTAAGTAATTCATGTGTTTACTGGTAGAGGACCTGGGTTTGATCCTCGATGCTGGCTCAGTCAAGGCTATCTACCCAGCAGTGTTCATAACATGGGAGAAAATAGCATGTTTCTACTTCAATTAAGAAAGCCATGATTGCGTCCACTGTGGTTTGGATTGTGTTTTTTTTTTTTTTTTGATAGCTTGAGATCTAAAACATTCCTGATAAGTTTGTTAGTTTACATTGATGATCATCTAACTTTTCCTTTGAAGTATGACAGTTGAGCTCCATTGTTACCATCATCTTAATGAGATGGTTACATACAAAAAATATTCCTCTAAAATGTCCCTTGCTGTTTGATTGGGATTGTAATAGCGTTGCTATGGTGAAGACGCACAAGCTTGGGCAAGGAACCCCTGTGGCTTCCAGCCTTCGTCATGCAAACATGACTCCTTGTGTTTTTGTCAGTTGACATATTTGAGCCAATTGGACCACTCACAAGACTAGAAGTTGCACCCTTGGGAATTTGGTTTGAATTATAGTTTGCTTTTCTTTCTTACATGGTTTTCTTTGGAATTTTATCTCAAGGACTTTGATAATTATACAAATGTATTTGAGGTTTAAAAAAACCCAACAAGCTGTAATATATTGCTTCTGAAAAGATACTGTTATTGATTATTTTGTCTAAAACTTAGTCAGCGGTTTAGCCCTTCCTAGAATTCATGAGCATAAGTGTAAGGAAGGTCGAAGCTCCACTTGCCGTGTTGCTGAGTTGCAATCATCTGCACAGAGACTGAGTGTCAGTAGTTTTCTGTGAAATACGGGAATTGTCAGTCACCAGTCCAAAGCCTTTGTCATTTGTACGTTTCCAGAGTATAACCATAATGAAAGCTATTTCTAGACAAAGAAGTTGATGGCATATTTAGACTTTGACCATCAGGAAGCCAGTAAACGTTCTGCCTGTGAACTCTATTTGAGTGGCCTGCCATCTCTTGTTTATATGTGGGGGGCCCCATTGCACAGTTCTGGCTGTGTAAAAGAGCATTGATTATGTGCCTGTCTTCTCTGCATAATTTGTACTTAAAGACAAAAAGTAAAGCACAGAAACAGACATTTCTTTTCATCATTATGTATAATTACTAAGCTAATTCTTCATGCTTGTAGTTTTTAGTTTTGCAATGTGACAGTTTGGAACAGGATTTATACAGGGAGCATGCTGGTATTCACATCTTTTGTTGGAATTAGTTTGACCCCCCAGAAAAGTTGGAAACTTTATATCATCTGCTGCTTCTCCCTTTGAACGAATTAGGGTCTTTTATGGAGCAGAGTGCTCCTTTGATTCCTACACCTGTGTTTGTAGCTGAGGTGTATGTATGTATCCTGAAAAGCTATGACATCTTTAGAGGCAGAAGTGATTTTGCAAATGGACTTCTGGTCCTAACAGAGTTTATTGCTTGGGATGACAAATGTATGAATACAAATATGCACAGACAAGTGCTTATGAAGTGCAAATGCAGCTCAGTAAAGGGTCATTGTGAACCCTTCTGACAGCTTAATAGATCTTACGGATATCTTAGGGTGTTTTTAAAGGTATTTTCTTTCATTGAGCCAAGACATGTTAGAAATGCTGCTCAGGGGCAGTTAACTCTCTGTGGTTGATAAGACCTTACTGCTACAGCAAGATCTTGCAGTTGAGGAAAATCGCGCAGCAACGTTTGCTCCAGATTTCTGAACTGCCTTTGGAAGCTGCCAAGGCATCAGGAAATCTACCTGGAATATTGAAATAAGGTCAGAATACAGCTGAAGAGGACTTCAGTATCTAATGGTTCTAATGATTCCTGTGTAGGTACTAACACAGTGTATAGGCATGATCAGCAAAATTTACTATTATGCACCTTCTGTTGATGTCTCTGCACTACATCATACTAGTGCTCTGGTTCCCAGCTTGCCAGTCAGTAAAATAATTGGAAGACCTCTGCTTTGTTTCTGAGTTTCTTTACAAGGGACCATTGTGCTCTTTAAAGTGTAGCAGAATTTCACCAAGATCCCAGAGGAATTTCAGGTGACCCTAGCACCACCTGCAAAAGGTACACTTTATGTAGCTGAAGTATTTTGTTTCCTGTCTACTAGCAGGTTTTAACCAAACTGATTAACATGTGCTAACATATAGTAAGGCTGATGCAGACAGAGGACAATTTCAAAAATTGACAGATTTATTAAACTCTTTTATTATCAGCCATCTAAACTCTGTATCTGCATCTTTACATTAGGGTGGCAAATGAGTTACAGTTTCCTTCCTTCCTTTCTATGTGAATGCCAAGTGAGAGGAAAGGTTATCAAGTTGAATAGAGTCAGATTATCAGACCTTCCCCATGCCTGAAATTCAAATTATAAACGCGAAAGTTGGCAATAATTATGTTGTCCCTTGAGATTGCTTTTCAATTTTATTTTTGTGTAGTTCCAGGTCTTTGCTGTTAATTAGGTCAGGCAATATCTCTGGAGACTGTGACAGGAATTTCATTAACCTGAATTTTGTTCCTGTTATGGAATTTCTTCCCATGGCTTTTGTAAGCTAAATTTCCCAGCTCTGTGCTTTTTCAGTCAATGCTATTGTTACTATAAGTACATATTTCAACATACAGTATCATTAGTACAGCAATGCCTTGCTGAACTAGTATATACAGCACAAGAGACAGCATGTACTCGATTTATCTTGGCACAAGTTAATGTGACAATATATCCTGTAAGCAGTCATTGAAGACTGAAGCAATACAGAGTGGCAATTTTCATGGAAGTTTAACCAAGCACCATTGGGAAGATAGCCATTATTCTTCATTTTTCTTCAGCAATCCTTGAGGTTGATGATGCCTGCAGAAGATGTTTGTGCTAACATTGCCTAAAGATCCTCCAGAGAATCGTGAATGTGTGCTGAACTGGAATTCAGTAGGTCCCCCTCAGCTTTTCCATGTCACTCTCAACAAGTGGCTAAAGATTTCTGTGTTCATATATGTTGCTAAATTCTTGCATAGTCACAGAGGTTTAATGCTGCCTTTTTTTCTTTTTCTTTTTTTTTTTTTCCAGAGGTAGAACATGCAGAAAGTAGATTGACTTTTCTCTCTGTGATACAGCTTTAGCTATTGCTGGATCATTTCTTTTTTTTAGTTCACAGTTTTTAATATTGTTGGTTTCTGTGTTCATCTTTTAAGATTCTTAATTTTTTTTAATTTCTGGTTTGTTTTTCATTTGTCATGAAACTGTAGATTTAAATCCCAGAAAGGAGGGATGTAGGAAGGGCTTGAAGGTACATGAGTACAGAAGAAGTTAGCATGCTCATTAGATCTTAGGTGAAGATTGCACACTTGGTATTTTGGGAGAATCCCATCTCTTTTTTAGCTTAAAGAAGTAACAAGAGAGTAGAAATTCTACAAAAAGACACTTTTTATGACATGTCACAATTGACAGTAGAATAATTCCTTTAAGCCAAATTTGATGCTTACAGAGTAGTGTTGTCATGTAACCCTAAGGACAGAGTGAATAGCCACTGAATGTGCAGCTGCAGTACAAAGGAAAACTTCCTTATTCCGCATTGCACAATGCAGCACTATCTTCTCTTGGATATGTAATTTGCAGGAAAAGAGGGAAGTTTGGTTCCTGGTGTTTCTGCTGATGTGGACGGGAACCATAAAGATGAAGGGCTTATAATATGAATACTTTTTCCAAGAGAAATTAGCCTGAAAAAGATTTTGGTTTATCCATGTGGTACAGGAAATGCTACAGTACCAGTCTCTAAGTCACTCCACTTCATTAAATGTTTAACGTAGCCACCTTTCTTGCTGTCTCACAGGGAGACATTGGGCCAGCAGGACCAAGAGGACCATCAGGAATTCCAGGGCCGACGGTATGGTGTTGAACATTCCTGCAGCCAAGTGTCTATGCTGCTTTCCAAATTATAGGCATACATTTTTTTTTGTTTTCTTAATTTTAATAGGGTCTCCCAGGGAGTATGGGACAGCCTGGAATGAAAGGTGATAAGGTGATTTAAATATTTCCATTATCCCAGAGATACAGTTCTTTCAAACTCCTGTCATCAAATATGGAGCAAAATAACCTGATTGACAAAGCCTTCTGTTTTTCCTTTTAATTTGTTTTCTCTTTCAACTTTTATTTCTTAAAAATACTTCAGACTCAGGATCTGATAATTTGGACAAACTTAGACGGAGCACTGGACATAAGAGTATCCAGTGCTATGCCTGTAGGGTTTTGTGGAGTGGGTGTGTTTCTATGTCACATACTGCATTGTCATTCAAAGATCCATGTTAATTTTAAATACTAAATATTGAATTAATCTTTCTCCTTTTTTAATTCTGAGAACTATTCCATTCTAAACCACAAATGTGTCTGTATAAAATACGTTATTTAGGGTGAACATGGCCTTGCGGGAGATCCGGGAGACCAGGGGTACCCAGGAGACAAGGTAATTTATAGTTGCATTGTTTTACAAAATTGTCCATTTTCAGCCATTTCTTTAGGTTTCTGAGTATTAAAATACAATGACTCAGCTTCAGAAAAGAAGAATGCAGTAGTAATAGTTATTGGATGTCACTGAATTAACACATTTTTAAGAAATGCTATGCTAATTAAAAGTTAGTTGGGGAAAGTAAGGAGCAAAGACAAGTAAAGGGCACAGGCAGAATTCTGGCTACTGTCTGTTGAGATGCATCAAACGAAAATAATTACAGTGTAATCTGAAACCTGCGAAGAAACTATTGTAAAAGATGTTTTCCCTTGAACCTTGAGGTTCATCTGTACCTCACCTGGATTAACTCTGGTTAGCAGCTGCACGTGATCTGATGTTCTCCTTTATATCATGAAACGGATAAGTATCTTCTTTCCTATGTGGCTAATACATCAGAAGTCACCGAAATAGCACATCCTGTGAGAACTCTTGTTGAGAGTTGAATGTTAGAAGTCATTTCTGATCCCACAATTATTTTGAAGACTGTTTCAGATGGCAAAAAATAGCTATCTATTGCTTCCAATGTAATACAACAATATATTTTTGTTTGCATTTAATGGCTTTCTTTTTTCAGGGTGCTCCTGGTTTACCAGGACCCCCAGGGATCAGAGGAAAACCAGGACCCCCAGTAAGTTTACACATTAAATTTGCTTTCAGTATATCACTACATGTTGTTATATTTGATACTTCTTTGTATCTTCTGCTCACACTGCATGTAATCGTCTAGAAGCTACCTACATCAAAAGGCGCAAAGAATAAAGTCCGAGCCGCTTTTGTTTCTAGTGACTGGTTAATGAGTGAGTTGGATGCTAGCATGTGTGAGACAGTATTACAGAGTTCAGTATATGTGTCAGATTTTAATATGGGAGTGCTTATTACATTAGGTATTCAGTGACACTCATTTTGCTGGGGGAATAGTCATGTTGGTAATGTTTGAAACAAATCTACTGAGAGTTTTGGGAGCTGCCAGGATGACAATTAGGGCTAGGTAGATTTGGAGAGAGTGTGGGAAATCTCATTAATAATGGCCAGTCATTTCTCACAGGGATGGGAGTATTCATGAATTCAAGTATTTACTGATCTGTAGCAACTTTAAAAGCATCTGTGCAGTGCTGGCACTTCTGCTGGGTTTATAAATGTTGAGGCAGAAAAGGGTTACCTGGCTTTTTCCTCACCTGTTTTTAACATCACTAACAGCCTCTTTTCTGAGAATAATTAAAAGCAGCCAATATTTAATGCTTTTAAAGGATTAATCACTCAATTTTTATTGTAGGCCCTTAGACTCGATAAAAAAAAAAGCCTTTTGTCTGAGAGAATTTATAATATAAACCCTAATCCTGCAAAAGACTTATGCAAGTTTGCTTAACCTTATATGGGAAAACTTGGCCTATTTGCATTTAAAGATAAACATGTTCATTAGACTTTTCCTGTTCAGTTGTAGATTTTAAACACAAACTGAATGTGATTAGCATCTTGACTT
Source organism: Anseranas semipalmata (assembly GCA_013399115.1). NCBI lineage: Eukaryota > Metazoa > Chordata > Aves > Anseriformes > Anseranatidae > Anseranas > Anseranas semipalmata. Next base: position 607,958 of record VXAA01001622.1, read on the forward strand.
TTCTTAAGACAAGAGACCTCAGTCCTGCAAGTAATGTAATGTTTAACTTTGTAGAACACATTTACATTAAATAATTTACAGAAAAAATTAAAAAAAAGATTTTTCCAGGTCATGGTTGAATTTTGCTCAAGGAACACACAGTTCTGGCAGCAGCAGGAAATGTTCAAAAGTGTGGAAGAAAAGATACACTTCAGAGAAAAGTTTGGGTCAATTTTTAGGTGTGTAAATATGTGTATATAATGGAGTCATTATAACATGCAGACAGGGCCCAATTTTGCTATTGGGCAAATTACAAATACTATTGGGCAAATTATTAATACTATAACTTGTATTAATACAAATTTGTATTAGTATTTGTAATATTAATTGCAAAATAGCCATTAACTTTCTTGGCCATGAATGAACAGTTAAGCTATAGAGGTAGGTTTATAAGCCAATATCCATAAGAGTTATTTCCTAAACTTTTAAACAATGCATGCTTTTTATTATGAAAACAACTATATATTTCAAGTTTTGTTTTATACAACTATATGGACCATCCCAAAGTTCCCAATTTTATTTGTCTAAAACTAATTTGTGTTTTTTGTTGTGACTTCAATGAGATATGAAGAACTAGTCTTAATTAAATCCAAAGAGAAGAAGGTATAAAATTTCCTATTTAATGGAAAAGTCATCTCAACACTTTCTTTGGTTTTCCTTCTGATAAATGTTTAAAAATCTTAATAACAATCTGTTGTTTAAAATATATATATAAAGTCTGTTTGTCTTTTTTAAGGGGAAAACTGGAGATCCTGGATCCCATGGACCATTGGGTCCACCAGGTCCTGAGGTAAGAAATTGCTTGACAGAGAGAAACTGAATGTTACTTAGTTCTAAATTACAGAAATCTGTGAAGCAAACACATTTGCCTCTAAGACTGTTGTCTTAGTTAAATAAGAGGATACTTTTTATTCAGTCATTTCCAATGAATGTGTTCTCCTTCATAAAGTATAAAAGATTCTAGCTCACATTTTTATGCAAAATATTAATATGCACAATCCTTGAATAAAACAAGTGCCTCATTTACCGATGTGACTGGGATTAGTTCTTATCTGAATCGAGGTGTTACAGCTTACACCTTGAATGGGGCTCATGTGATTTCTCAGACATATGAATTCTACAGCATGTTTACTAATGGGATTTTCCAAGCCTGGTTGCATATTTCTCTCTTACAAGATAACTTCTTATTTGGATAGAATGCAAAGAATAAACACCAGTTACATAGGAAGCATTGCCAATCACTTGAATCTGGCTCAGCAGTTGCCCAAGAACAGGGCGTAATACTCTAGTATTATGGAAGTGTGCGCAGAAACTAATTCTGTCCCTGAATTGTTCCGTTTGGGTGCTTTGTGGCATTTATACCGTGGGCTATTGGAAAAAATGCTGTGGACTGTATAGGAGAGACACCTACACATATACAATACATGCATGTATGTGCTGGTGAGATGAAAGGAAAAAAAATGGATTTTTCTTTTCAATCAGCCACCTCCAACAGGTGTATTTACATTTTTTTTTAAATACAGTTAGACTATATCTTAGCAATAATGATTGTCCTGCCTTACAAGATATAACCCTGGGAGCGTATCTCCTCAGACCAAGGCTCAGTATTCCTATCTTTCATAAGGGTGAACTGAAGGGTTCTGATCTTCACAGAACAAATTATTGGGTTTTATCACCTTGTTTGCTATTATAGCTCCTCCAAGTCCTAGAGAACATAGACTTTCTTGTTGGATGTGAGCCCTCATTGAGAGAAAACTCACTGGGAAATGCGTGGTAGTAACACAAGACAATCTTTTCAGACTACACCAACATGTTTTAGTCAATGGGGAGAGAATATTTTCATGCCCTTCAGTTAGAATGAAAAATGCACAAAGCCTGTGCATGCTGCCCAGAGCTGCCTCCCTCTGTGGCTCACAATCTCATATTTTGTGATCCTCTCTGCTGTTAGCAAAAGAGGTTCCTGCATTATCCTCTTTGTATAGCTGCCAGCAAGGGAGACCTGTGACGGCTTAGTATCCAGGTGTTGGTCCTGAACCTTATTCCAACCCAGGTATGCTATTCCTTTGGGCCTAGAGAGAAATTCATCACTGAGGGCTAGTACCCTTGTGGCAGGTTGTATGGGAAAACTTCCTGTCTGAAAATCTAAGCATTTCCTTTTGCTCAGGGGTGCAGAATTACATCAGCCATTAGAAGGCAAATAAAGTGCTTCATTTTAAATAATTAAAGCATGTAATTAAAGCAGGTATTTTCCTTTGAATATTAGTCTGCAAAATATAAGGTTTAAAACTACAAAGCAGTGTTTTTCTTAGTTTTAGTCACACAAGGCAGATCCATATAAAGTAGAAGTTTTGCCTGTATTATTCACACACATAAAAACATGGTCACCATATGGCAAAATAAAAGAAATAGAAGGGAGGTAGGGCAGCAGTATACCAGAATCTTGAACAAACTAGAAATTCCAAAAGTTCTATAATCTGTTTTTTTCTTTTAAAACTGAAGATTGTATCTTACTTTCTCTGTTACTTTGTCTTATAAAAATAAACTAGGTCTTGTTACCAACAGCTATTTAGACACAATAGGGTATATGAAATATGAGTGATTAGTGCAGGTTTTCCTACAAGAAAATGCTGTTGTATCACTAATGTTTCTTCTTCCAAAAAACAGGCAGCTAACAGGTCAAACAGGGTTCCCACATCAGTGAGAGCAAGCCTGGCAGGCTTTGCTGATCCTCCTAGGGTCTTGGCTTTTTATATGCAGGTCAGCAGTGAATCGCTTCCTAAATCTTTCCTCTGTAGCTGTTCAGCATGGGTACACCAAGTTGGAATTGAAATAGGCTACCCACTCATAGCTAGGCTGTGTTTGGGAGCTGCAGTGCTGACCAGGGGAAGGGACAGAGGTCTCTGCTCACTCGCTAGGCAGCCATTGGAAGGTGGGCTGCCAGGTGTAATTTTTCAGAGTCCTGCAGCATCAAGCAAAATTCTCTTCTGGGAATATTGCCACAGAGCTGGGGCTGTCGTGTGCCTGAATGCTTGCTGATCACAAAGCACTGGGTATCTTTAGTGGACGCTTGACAGAGTGTATTCTTCATCCTTCAGCTGTTACACGTTCTCCTGCCTTGTCATGCATCTGAAAAAAAAAACTGCTAAAATGTCAACTTTTAGAGGGCTTTGTTTTATTGGTATAGCAACTAGAAAGTGCTTGTCTGACTTTAAACCCACAATGCCTGCGTTTAATACTGTGTACGATAAAGTATGTAGTTGTTAATGAGAATGAAATTAGACAAGGTTTTAACAGGCTTCTGTGTGTTCTGTGTGTATTCAGAATATTTTATTTATAGGTAAATTTTGCTCTATGAATCACATTGAATTATCCCCCACAAATGCTGGTGATAGTTTCCTTCAGATGTGCCTTCAGAAGTGATCTGAGTATTATAAATAGGTTTCATCTGGAGCGGAGGGAGCATTAGTCATTATCTTCAATAGAACTTTCTTCATCTGTGCATTGTTTTGATCTGAAGTTGTTAGCTTATTCTTTTGGGAAGGTACTCATATGGGATTCAACTGCTTTGTTTCATGCTGAAGGCAGTAGCTTAAAAGGAAAAGGATGCATTCAAATAATAAACAGTCAAAAAGACACGTATTTTCTAAGTGAATCACTGGTTGCTTTGAGTTGTTCATTTCAAGAGAAAAGTTAATTTTTAATGCTTGTTTTATCTTATCACATGGTGTTTTGAGTTGTGCAAACAATGCCATGAATGCAGCAATAACAGTCTTCTGTTTCAGTATTACGTCAGATAAAATAAGTGAATGTGTAAATGACTTGGCAGCAATATAGAAATAAAGACAATTTTATAGCTGAATTAATTGCATGTCCTGGCATATGTCTGAAGAACTGCTCTTACTGTAGAACTGTTTATATTTTCTGCTTACCTTTGCACAGAATCTTTAAGGGGTCCTTTCATAAATATCCGTGACATAAGTACTGCTCTCTGTTCTTTTTTTATAAGTATGTTTTAATTTTGCAGAAATACTCATTTTTCCTTGCCTTTTTTAGTGATATTGAACAATGCTTTTCCAGATGACCCTCCTGTGTTTTGTATTTTCAGAGTGATTATGATAGCGTAGTCTCTACCTGTTAGGTCCTAGTCTGTTTTCACAGACCTTCATGGATGTTTTGCATTTGTCATCTTGGAGACTTTCCTTTTTCAGGCAGAGCTGTCTTGAGACCCCTCTAGAAAGGAGGGGACGTACAAATAAATCAAACTTTATTATGCTGTACCAGGGCAGTGTATTTACTCCGCAAGTTCTGAATCTGCCTACAGTAAGGCAAACAAGTATTTAAATGTTTTTATTTGTTTTTGAACACCTTGTGGTGGTTTTACCCTGCTTACTGCTTTGCCTCTTGGATTTTGCTGTTGATCTTAGAAGAAATAAGTTTGAAATTTCTTCCTTTTGGGATGTGGCCTGGCTCTAGATGTGGTCTGATCTGTATAGGCATGCAGTTAATAGCATAGAAGCAACCTACAGTATGCAGCATCACCTTACCTAACATCTCTGCTGATGTTGTAGTGTTGGCAGATGTCAGAATTGCGTATCTCATTAAGGAGTCAAGACCACCTGTTGGAACTGTCTTGCTCAGCTCATGTCTCTTTTCTCTTGCAGGAGGATTATTTCACTGACCATTAGTTAGTTACTAGTCTCTTCTAAGGTTTAAAGTTAACTGATTTTAAAAATGCATGGATTTGTTCCTGATGGCTTTCTTCTGCACTCAGGCTTTGCATAAGCATGCCTGAATGAAGACCCATTCCTCCTATCTTAGATTTTTAACTGTTATTAGAGGACTTGTAACACAAAAATGAGCCTGGATATTTTAAAAGTACGTAAACTGATATTTGTTCCTTAAGAAATTCCCACATTTGGTGTTTGTTTTCACTGTCAGTCAGAACAAAATTTTAAAATATAAACCTACCTGCTTAGCGTTGTTCTATGTACTGGTAAGTTTCATAAAGGTAGCTGTTGATGTTGAATGACTGGCTTGATTGTTGGGTCATGTGAAAGTAATTGACCAAGTCTCCCAGGGCTGTGATCCCCCTGCAGACCCCCTCTCCCGTGCATCTCGGTGCATTTTGCAGGTCGACTACGGGTAGCCTTCAGAGCAGTCAGGAAGAGTGTGTTAAACAGAGTTCAACAGCAAGTCTAGCTCTAACCAAACTGTCTAGCTTCACCTGGAAATCCTGCATGACCCTTGGGGTGGGTTTGTACTGAAGTTCTTGCCAAAGCTCTTCCCTTTTTGGATTGTAGATTTACAGAATGTATCAAGACTTGGTCTTTAATGTGCTGATTGGTGGCCAGTGCTGCTGTGCTGTCAGTCAGGTGAATCACCAGCCTCTTGGTCATAAAGCAGCTAAGCAGGTCTGTTGGGGACATGTTTTGAAGGGCTGGTGAAGGGCCTTGCTCATGCTATGAAGCAGACTACACTAGATACGTTACACTTTGTGTCTCACTAGAAAATGAGTCGCTAGTGTCTCAGCATGACTGAACAGATCTGCTATGTCCAGTTAAGCAAATGCACAAAACAGCAGCATCACTCTACTGACATCTTAGCAACAGGGAATTGTAAATCTCTCCAGCAGTGTCTACTGTAATCCATGATTGCTATTTTTTTCTGTTCTCTGACAAATTGCAATTGTATGGTTGTAATTTGTACTGTTAGATTCCTTCCTCCACCCTTTCCAAAATCAGAATTGAAGGTTTGTAGGAAAAAGTAAGGTTTTGTCTCTGCCCTTTAAAAATGCTGGCACGAAGCTTTGGCTGGATTGGTGCACACAGAGAAAAGCTCATTTCAAATCTTTTTTTTTTTTTCTTATTACTTTACTATTTGTACTTGGCACATTATTGACATTGTCACACAGTTGTACAAATGTCAGAGAGCAAAGTCCTGTAACTGTGTGAATAGTGACATTTCTAAAATAGTGTGGAGAAAAAAACAGATTTTTTGAATTGAATTGTCTCTCTGGATAGCCTATCTTTTCAGAAGAAGAATAGGCACTTCTTATTTGAGAGTACAAAATTATAGCTCTCACTTTCTCAGTTCAGAGAGATTGTGATTTTAAGCAGAAATCTTTCTTTGGTAATTTGATAATAAGTAATAATAAAGCTCTAATAAAGCTTCTTGCTGAAGTTCAGTAGCAGCATCCAGTCAGTATTGCTTCTGAAAATAAATTCTAAACTCTCATTCAAATGAAACACAGCATGCAATTGAGTGAAATTGCTTCTGAGCAGGGCCATTTGTCAACTGAAGGGACTATCACAATCCCTGGAGCGGTTTTTGCTCTGTGTAGCTCTTGCAGCAGAGCTCGCATGCTGATCCCACTGAGGGCTGCTGAGATGCTAGAGGGCGCGAAGGCCAGTGACTAATAGCAGTGCTGGCAAATGTCATGTGGAAACTACTTGGAATGAGTGGGCTTCTGCAAATGCAAGAGAATTCCTAGTGGAAAGGGAGGGTAATTTCCAAGCATTTCTGATATTCTGCTTTCACGTTAGCAGCCACACAGGAAAACAAACAAAAGCAAAGCAAAAGCCTTTGCAGATTCCTCATCTCTGAAGCACTTTTTTCAGTACAAAAAGACATACCCTGACATATTATACAGATAAATGACACCAATAAGTGTTAGTATTATTTATTTCTGAAATTAATTTTATATTTAAACAGTTCAGCACAAAAAACAGCTTTCACAGCAAGGTTAAACTACCTTTGTGTTGAGATAGGTGGTTATTGTAGCTATTTTCTGACACGCTCTCTAGTATGTGATTAAACTGAGTGAACTCTAAAGTGCTTTGCTGGCAAAAGGCCATCTCTGCAGCGAGATTTTGAAAATAATTTGTAGCCTACAAACCATCAGGGTTCTGGCTGACGGCAAGACCAGTCTACCCTTTACATTTCCCTTGGAGAAGTCATAATATCAAGTGATGTTTTGTTCTGAATAGTCTCTGCTGGGAGCTTATACATTGGTCTTTGAGCCTTTCACTTACGGAAGAAGAATAATTTTTTTTAATCTGGAGTGGCTTCCTAGATCTGCTGAATAACTCTTGGCAAATTTAAATAGAGATAGAAATGCACAGAAATGCATACCATGGTATGCATAGAAATGCATACAATTTCACTGCTCCAAATCTGAATGGCAAATGCCATTGCTGAGGTGTTTCAAGAACTCCTCCTAGTTCATTCATTTTATCTAATTGTCTGAAGTGTCTTTTTCCATGTCATGGATTAGTACAATCATCTCGTGGACTCTCACTGATGTCAGGACATCTTGGAAATAGTGTTCTGGGACTGCCATAACATCTGCATTGTCTCGGTGGTGCTGCTCAAGAAGACTGCTAAATCATGCTTTATAGCAAAGACAAAATGATCAAGATTTTAAACATTTAAATGCATTGCTAGTGTTGATGCTGTCAGGCCAGTAGACCTCTCACATCATAAGACTTGGCTTCTTGAAATTTCCAAATGTTACAAGTGTGTTGAGTGTGACCAGCAATTTAAAAAATATCTCTTACAAACTGTATAGAAATCTTGACTGATAAAATGAGTTTAGATACCGGTCTGGGTGCCTTTGTCACATGTGAATAATATGCCAAGTGCCACCTAGAGGCACGCTGGAGTTGTTGCACAGCTCTACTAGCTGCTTTATGGCAAAAAAGAAATGACCAACGTGATGTTTTGTGAAATGCTGTGTGTTAGGGTTGTTCCAGTTATTCTGAATTCAGCTCAGTTCTTTTTTCATTCTTTAGTGGGTTTGCTTTAGTACTAGCTAGTATTTAGATGCTAACACTAAGAGTTTTTTTTAAAGCAATCATAACTGTTTCACGTTTTATACATTTGTGTTTAATATATAAATGAAGCTAAAAGTATTTTTGTCATATTTACATCTTTACTTATAACTCTGTATCTCTCTCTATCCTGTTAAGAACAGGTTATAAAAAGCAAATGGAAGAAAGTCCTGCAAATAAGAACAGTGATGTACTAAATATTTGTTTTTATTTTATTATGACGTGGCAGCTGTACTGTTCTAGTTGAGGGTGAAGGAATATATATATATTTTTTTCTAAACCTCTTGCTTTACTGTGATTTCGCTTTACCTTTCTGGTAAGTTGTGGGGTTTTGAGGTGATTTTATTGTGTTGTTGTTTGGGTTTTGTTTTGTGTTTTCTTTGTTGTTGTTTTGTTTTGTTTTGTTTTTGTGACTGATATTAGCCAAATTTGAATAATCATTAGAAATGGTTATTAGCTGTATTTGAAGTTCAGTTGTTCTGGAAGAATAGATTATGGCTGACTATTATCCACCTAGTGAGACAATTTTTTTTATACCTCTGTCAGAGTTAGGGAACCTAAAAAGTGACTCTAGAAGCTTCGACGATGCCACGTATTAGCCTGTATTAGTATGGAAGGATATAAGAGAGAATTTCATGCTGGAAGTTCTTTGAGATATTTTTTAAGTTGTTCTGAACACTTACGATGCTTTCACTTCTGTTATTGGAAAAGTATGCATTCAAAGAGTGATAGTTAGAAGTTTTATTCTACAATGATGTTCTGTTAAGAAAGAAGGAAATTAGTTTTTGCTGTTGTTAGGCATTGGATGCAAACAGATAAAGTAATAAATACTTTACTCAGAAGAACTTTTCAGTGCCAGTCTGCTGTTTTCAAATAGGCAAGGTTTAGTGAAATTAAGTATATTTAAATATATATATTATATATATTTATATCATATATATTTTATTATATATTATATTATATATATTATATTATATATATATTATCCAGGCCAGTGACTGAGTGAGCTCTGCACTAGCTAATGAGTCAGTTACCAATGCTTTATCCTACAGATATAAAGATTATATTTCTTCACGGGACATTTATGAAATTTAACTCTGTGATGTTTGTATTGTGTAAGGGTTAGCTGCATCGTTTCTGTTCCCTTAAAATGTGCTCATTCNCTAAATATTTGTTTTTATTTTATTATGACGTGGCAGCTGTACTGTTCTAGTTGAGGGTGAAGGAATATATATATATTTTTTTCTAAACCTCTTGCTTTACTGTGATTTCGCTTTACCTTTCTGGTAAGTTGTGGGGTTTTGAGGTGATTTTATTGTGTTGTTGTTTGGGTTTTGTTTTGTGTTTTCTTTGTTGTTGTTTTGTTTTGTTTTGTTTTTGTGACTAAAATTAGCCAAATTTGAATAATCATTAGAAATGGTTATTAGCTGTATTTGAAGTTCAGTTGTTCTGGAAGAATAGATTATGGCTGACTATTATCCACCTAGTGAGACAATTTTTTTTATACCTCTGTCAGAGTTAGGGAACCTAAAAAGTGACTCTAGAAGCTTCGACGATGCCACGTATTAGCCTGTATTAGTATGGAAGGATATAAGAGAGAATTTCATGCTGGAAGTTCTTTGAGATATTTTTTAAGTTGTTCTGAACACTTACGATGCTTTCACTTCTGTTATTGGAAAAGTATGCATTCAAAGAGTGATAGTTAGAAGTTTTATTCTACAATGATGTTCTGTTAAGAAAGAAGGAAATTAGTTTTTGCTGTTGTTAGGCATTGGATGCAAACAGATAAAGTAATAAATACTTTACTCAGAAGAACTTTTCAGTGCCAGTCTGCTGTTTTCAAATAGGCAAGGTTTAGTGAAATTAAGTATATTTAAATATATATATTATATATATTTATATCATATATATTTTATTATATATTATATTATATATATTATATTATATATATATTATCCAGGCCAGTGACTGAGTGANGTTGTAGCATTGGATTCTTCTGACAGAGGCATCCTTGTGGTGTCCCACTTAAGGTCTACTGGCCTGATAGTTTTAAGTGATAACTTCGGTTGACTCATTTCCTTTACATATACAGTTTTTCTTTACCAACAGCTGGACCTGTGCCACACACTATTTCACAAAACCTTTTTCTGGATAATGCTACATGCTGGTGACCTTCAGTTACTGCCAGCCAGGCCTGGATTAGCACCTGCTGATTTGGAGGCAAAAGGCTTTCTACTATGTTCTTAATCTTGCAGTGATCTTGTCCTTAAAGTGAGGCCAAGGATTAAAGGGGTTTAGTTGCTCTCTAAGCCTTTTAAAAAAAAAAAAAAAAACAGTTGAATTCATGACTACAGGACCTGGTGCTGGCCGCTTTGTGGGTATTTTGTGTATCAAGACCAGTCCAATTACAAACGTTGGTTAGTGGTTAAAAAAGTCTCATGTTAAGGGAATTGAAACCCATACTGACATCTGCTAAAATGAGTTTAATGAAAGCTGCCTAAAATCTGTCACTTATCCAAGCCTTTCGAGAGTACTTAATGGATTTTGACATTTTGGGAATGGTAGAACAAATTTAGTTCTTGTTCCTGTGGTTCAGGTTTGTGAAATGAATGGACAGAATCAAAATAAGTACATTGGAAACATTCCTAGGCTATAAATCATTCGTCTATCTGATTTATTTAGGGTTTTCCAGGAGATATTGGTGTACCTGGATTAAATGGCCCTGAAGGTCCCAAGGTAAGACTGTATGAAAACTTATTTACAGTAACAGTTAATCGGTATAAATCTCTGAGGAAAAGCTCTGAGAGATGGACACTGGCATTATGATAAGATAATCTGTCAAAATACAAATACTTTGCCTTAGGTGTATGTATGAGGAAGTTAATTTAATGTTTAATGCTGTCCACACAGTTATGAGAGTAATTACTGTGTTAGATGGAAGCTTGTAATGGCAAGTTAAGTGCACAGAAATTTGGAGAAAGCCCTGTGTAGCTAGGAATTAGCATGTATTTCACGAATATTAAAAACGGTGCTTGTCAAAGGCATGCAGACCTCTATAGTCTCAACTAGTAATACAGATTTTTTTAAACAAATTTTGATAGAAATAGTAGCTAAAGATACAGAAAAATTGACAAAATTCACATGCCAGATGAAATAATTTAGCATTACTTAGCAGACTAATATTGTGGACCAAGCTTAGCAATAATTCATACGGAGAGTTTTCAATGAAGCTTTGGATAAAAACACACAAGTTTTTGTTTAAAATGGAGAAGGTAGAGATGAATACAAAAAAAACAGGTGGGTCAGAAATTAACCTAAAGGGAGATGATTGCATAGTGCCTAAAGATAGACTACTTCTTGATGAAAGGACCAACAAAGTGCCTCACTTACTAGCCTTGGAACTATCCTTAGGTAATGTTTTCATTAATAAATAGGCACAAGCATGCTGGAATTAAATTTGTATATGAAACAAAGTTGAACACTTTTAGATAATCTTAAAAGCTGCACTTTGTACCAGTTCACCCCACTTCTGTTACTTCAGACTGATGCATGCAGGGATTAAAACAATAAATCCTACTGTAAACTTAGAGCTTTGCAGCTGGCAGTAGAAGGAAAGACACTGCCAGATCTCCTTGAAAGGAAAGCATTATAAGGCTGTTAAAAACAAAGTGAAATTCTAGAATACATGAGGGAAGGTGTCATGTTAATGCTACTGTACAAAGGACGAGAAGACTATCTAAGTAGTACACAGAGTTCTGGGCATTTGTATTCCAAAAGGACTCAATCAAATGGGAATAGTTGCAGAAAAGGTTACTTGAGTGACTGTATTCTGAGACAGTTTGTTTATCCTACCAAAACGAAGGGCCCTTCTGAGCTTTGTAATTGAAGCAGAGGGCAGAATTTGTGGGGAGGCAAAAGGACTATGCAGGACCAAGGACATGAACTATGTTTGATCCAAGGACAAAACGTTAGAGTTGTCCATGAATAAAGAAAGATGGAAATGAGAAGATTTTTCATCAGCAAAGTTGTAAAATTCTGCGGCAGATTGCTTAAGACAACATAGGACAGGGAACTGCAAATGGCTTAATGATATAGTCTTATTTGTACCTGGAAAATAGTAACAATCACTCCATGACAAAAATTCATCATTCCTGAGAGCATCTCAAATAATCCAGTTGCCAAAGCCGTAGCCAATCTTTTCTGCATCTCATGTCTTTCAACTGTGTCAAGAGCCTTCTCTCAAAATAACCCAGATCTACTGTGAAGGCTGAAAAATCATTATTTGATGCAGTAAAGGGGAGAAGTTAAAATACATTTCCAGAGATAGGTGCGGACTTTTATTTTCATTCTGATTGATTGCTTTGCTAACTTGTCTGTATGTATGTGTAATGTTAACAGCCTTGCTTATATGGATGATTATCAGACCATTGCAGTGGCAGTTGCTCTTGTGTTTCTGAGAATGGTGAATTATCAAGCGACTTAAAAATCTGATGAAAGATTGTGACCGGGGTCTAGGGGAGATAGGACAAGAGAGAGTCGACAGTTCTTGAACTACAGATCAGATTTAATCCTACAAGCTGACACACGAATGGTCTGAGATGTTATCCCTGCTACCCAGCTTCTTCAATAACTGAGACTGTATGATTCCATATTACATCCAAAGTGTTAAATTAAATGTTTATGATAGAATTGGGTCGATTTTCAATACATACATTACCAATGTATTGCTTTTTCACCCAAATTCCAACAAATAAACATTGTTGGCTACCTTTTAGAATTTTTTTTTAAGACTATGCATTCCGATGACAGAGAAATTACATAGCTGAACAGGATTCGTTTGCTCTTAGAGACAAAAAGCTTAGACAGCCTGCTCTAATCAGGAAGAACCGATAGCTTACATTTGAGATGGAAGATTACCAAATTGCTCCTCATACCATGGGAGAAGGTCTGTACACTGGAAGTGTTTGGCTTTCAAGATTCCCAGCTATCTTGTGTTGACTGCAGTTTTTAAAAAAAAAAATTCTTCCATCTTTTTATTTTTAGAAAACTGTTTTCACTGTGCTGCTCTTTTCCGTGTGTTTTTGTTTATGCTTCCTCAGTAGCAATACCCATTTTTCATTTTAAAAGAAAGCAGGGTAAACTTCATTTCTTAGCAGTTGGTGTGGGAGAAATTCATCTTCTTGTTGGAAGGTTTAAGCTCTATAAGCATGATTAGCCATCTCTAAATACCAGCAGAACTTCTGGATCACTAGTTTTTCCTAAATTAGTGCAGTAATCAGCAAATCTATCCCTTCCTAAAATAACATTCAAAGGATTTATTATGTAATCTGGTCTACAGCACATTACTCAGCTTGGAAACAATATTTTAGAAGGTGTTTGATCTTGATCCACTGTTTTTAAAAAAAAAAAAAAGTTTGAGAAATTCTGAAACAACTTCGTTTGTTTCCTATGTTATTCTTGTAAGTATTTATGCTCTGTAACTGAGAAAAAGGAAAGGAAAAAGGAAAAGACAGAGTATGTTGACTACAGCTGTAGTTTTTCCAGTAAAGTGTGTTGTACTGTGGAAGTAGTTGAGAACTTCAGACCTCTGCTCATTTATGATTGTTTGGGTAACACATTTAATACAAGTGGCTGAGAGAAGTTCCACTGGTTTTGGAAGGGATGGTCATCTGCAAAGCTCTATATGTGAAATACAGGGTACCCCATTTGCTGACTCCCCAGATTTTTTCCAGACACTTTGGCGCATATCTGATGACTACCTTCAATTTCTGTTTGTTGTCTGAACCTCAAAGGGGAGATGGTAATTTCCTTTAGTCCTAATATCAGTTTGAGAGCCTGGGACTTTTTTGCAGATCCAGTTAAGTGCAATGGAAGAATTTGTAGCAGTGTTGTTAACATTTTCATGGTGCAATTACATTGTACTGAAAATCATATCTCCTAATGTGTTTTGCTGTTAGAATAAAACAGCAATTTCTTGACTAACTACTCAAGAACATTGCTTATGCTACTAAAAGCCTTCCTGTCACTTTTGCTGTGGTATGTCAAACAACAGTTCTCCACCCTCATCTTTCCTAGACTCATGGTGGCCTATGGGCCTTGAGGTGGCCTACTCAATTTTCTGTTCTGTTTTTCTTTGCGTGCTAAGTAAACTGTTACTGGATGAATGCCTGCACCTTCAGTCTAGACTTCAGCTTCATTAGTAAGCAATTAATAAGGCTTACACTTGGAATTTTCCCACCATCACTTTCTTCAAAGGCTAATCATCTCTCTTCTAAAGGGCAGTTTCTTTCTTCTTGCTTTATCCGATATTGTTAATCTTTGCTTCCAAGAATATTAATAACATGTTTACACAGATATATAGAGATATAAAAAAAAAAATTAGTCCTGTGCCAGGTCAACAAGTGCTTTACCCAATTATTACCTTTGTAATTTGGATGACTGAGATTTTTGACGCACTGCTAGCTGCTAATTCATTTTAACGAAGTTTTGAAAATGTTGCTGTAAACAGTCACAAAAACTCCAAGCTGGCAGAGGCCAAGGTCCTTCATCTCTGGGAAGCTGAATATAATCCTGACAGAAAAGTAAGCACTGAAAATCACAAGTAGTTTTGGACAAGCTGGTAGTTTAAATTCACTTCCTAGTTAATTTCCGTTGCAATGTTGTCATTACATGTTATACTAAAGATTACCTAAAAAAGATTACCTAAATTAAAGCAGAACCAATGCAACTCTTATAGACCTTTGATCTTTAATATGCTATGTGGCATGCTTTGTCCTCAAAAAAAGATAAATTGTTCTTTTGTGAGCTCCAATATTTTCTGATTTCCTTTTCAAAAAGTCAAAATAATAGTTTCAGAAAAATTTATATAGTGAAGTTTGTAAGAATCTCAGATTTCCAGCAGGTATTAAAATTGTGCTGCATATTCTGTTGGCTTCCTATGGGAAATGGACAATAATATTTAATGAGGTCTGCTTACTCAGTTTTGTGTTTGTGTCCAGGTTTTTAAGAGGAGAAGAAACTATACCAACATCTGATTGTTAGTTGATGTAAGATCTCACTGTGTTTGTTTGGATGTTTAGGGGCTTCTGGGTGACCGAGGGCCTCCAGGGCCACAGGGCCCTAAAGGAGTCGAGGTAAGATGGAAACACTTACTTGATCAACAGATAGTTTAAAAGAAAACGTTGTGAGGAGGAGGAGGGTTAGACAATAATGGTTAGGTATTTATGGTGTTGTCATGCAAGATTTCAATGTTCTTTTTTGTATTTTGGCTGGTGTTGCAAAGAGGTTTTAGCAGTGTTACAGGGCTGTGCATCCATTCCATAATTTATTTCAGTGATTTCAGTGGAATCTAAGAATCTGTGTCCAGAGTCTGACGTGGTTCTTTTTGTGAAGCTGGGGAGACAGAGCAGGAGTGTGTGTGGAGATAGCAAGCAAATATGAATTTAATTACAATATCCTAGATAGACTTAAGTGAATGGTGAGACCCCTATTAATTGAAGGGGAAGGAAGGCAACTTTTTATCTTACATGTTTATTAAGTATTCATAATTCATCACAATAAAAGTGAAAACTCATGTCTGCTAGGCTAAAAATAGTTACCATTAGAAATCATTTAATTGGTGAATCCTGGGACAGACCTTTAGTCTTCCAAGTAGCCTGCTTAATTATGGACTTTTCTGTCAGATATTGAATGATTAAAAGCTAGCAGTGGCAAAATGATCCATTTAGTTAGAAGCCAGGAAACTTCAGGTAGCATTTCTTAATTCCTCTGTTTCATATTGTTTGGAATTGAAAAAGTGGTGTACCACTTCCTCGAAAAGCTGGAGAAAATCTTACACGTTGAAGATCAGATAACTGTTAAATGATAACAGCGTGAGCTCCTGGCATGGCATTGGTACAAATCTGTGCTTTGATGCAACTGTATGATGAGTGAACTCTGAAGAATTAACACTGCAGTTCCCTATTATGCATAGTTATATCAGGGCACTGTGCAGCACAGGCACAGCGTCTCACTTCTTCTCCTATGCACCTGACGAGTCTGACCCCCTAGTTTTCCTCTGTTCCCGAGAAAAGACAAGGATAAACCCTGCCAAAATGGCTTGGCCAACTTAGTGGCTGTACCATAGCTATGTGGAGGAAAAGAGCAGGAATGTTCCTACTGTTCTTATAGTTACGAAGTGTCAAGTGTTGCTAGAAGAGAGTAACCGTAGGGCAGACAGAGGTTAATCCATCATTGCTGAGTCTCCCCTTTGTCAGAATTGTGAAAATATTGCTGTGAAGGAAGGTACATCAACAGTTCAACAGCCTTTCTGGCCACCTCTGGTGGTGACATATAGCGTGGCTTTCTGGCTAACAAGTTTCACTGAAATCAGATTAGTCTCTCTTACAGTGTTCCTGTCAGACTCAAAGACCTGTGCATACACATAATGAAGCGAGTTTAAGATGATATAATAAGTAAAAACAGCTGCAGATTTTTTTTTTTTTTTTTTTTAAAGCTAGTCTTGTCATCAAGAGTATTGAAGTCCTGATTTCTTTTAGGGAGAAGTAGGACCAGTTGGACCTATTGGAGGAGTCGGCCCAAGAGTAAGTAATTCTGTTACTGAAGACTTTTTGTTGTTGTTGTTTTAGCAGAAGTACTGGTTTTAAAGATATATTTACTGTGCGAAGTGACTGGGTTGAAATGCCACCTCCTGAATAAATGTCTCTTCTCAGCACATGTTCTAGGCAGAGCTGGGAGGAGAGATGGTTTTCCATATGCAGGTTTTGAAAGGAAATCACAACCATGGTGCACAAAATAAAAACAGAGTTTTTATAGAGTCAATAACAAACTGCTTACAGTGCTTCTTTGGCACAGATGATACCACTGTGCTTCCAGAATTAGCCTGAATCAGCTGATAAACTGTGGTAAGGAAATCATGGAAGAACCCAGCATGAGTCTCAGCTCGCAATATACAATATAAAGGACTGATGCTTTAAGAAATCATTCTCTAACTGATGTGGTAGACAGTTGCTGAGAACAGTAAAGCTGGAATGTCACAATGCTGTTTGGTCTGACGTGTTTTAAAAGATAATTTAACTTCACCAGTTTTGTTAATTAGGAAAATTTACTAGCATCTAAGCATTTTAGGGGACTTGAAGCTTGTTTTTAGAAAAATTCAAAACTGCAGTCTTTCTAGAACTGGGGAGCAGTGGGAGAGAATATATTTCTATATCATTTTTCCTGTTCATTAGCTAGTCAAAGCTGAGAATTCTGTTTCTGTTAGAAATAATATTAAAAAGCTTGTTTGCCACAGGAAATAAGTAAAAGTAAAAATTACTAATAAAATTAAAATAATACTTTTTTTTTCAGCTGAGGAAACATACAAAAAGTTGAACAGAAATTTGAAACACTTTGTGACTCAGTTCAATATTGTTTCATCTGCCTGAGCTTCTGCCAAGATTCTCATGGAAATTTTTATTTTGGCTGCATCATGCTTTGAATCTCCTCCTTGGGCAGGGCTTCATGGCTGGACAGCATCTCCCATGTTGTGCTGTGGCAGTTGGGAAAGATGATGCTGCAGCGACTGACTCATGGGCAATTAGACACCTACCTTCACATTCTCTGCGTCACATGCATGCACTGGCCACCATCAGCTGGTGTCAAAGTGACCCAAGAAGAAAACTTTCTGTGTAGCCCAGCAAGCAGAAATATTTTTAATCTCTTTTGGGTCAGTTTGACCTAAAATAATTTGGTTTTGATTTCTCTCAATGGGAAATGTGTACACCGTTGGCATGTCTCACGGCTCCTTGGTTTCTCTCTCACAACGAGCTGCTGAGAGAAGAATGTGTGGATCTGTGGTGGGCCTCAGGGTTGCTGTCTCCAGACATTTTTGAGTAGCTTCTTGGCTAACATTCCCTCCTGAAATGAGAGGTAGGGGAAATGGGAATTTTGCTTGATGTGGAGCCCTGCCTGTTTTCCCCCTCATCCCGGGGCCCATCTGTTCGCGCCTGGATTCTACGGCTTCTGTTGGCTTGAGCTGTTTCACAGCTCCAGGCCAGTTCTTGCTGCCTCCCTGAACGCTGCTCCCAGCGCTGCTTGTCCTTGCTTCTTCCCTCCTGCTTGTAACACAGACTGTGTGCTTATGCTGGGGAGAGAGAATCCCAGTCATGAAGTTGTTAAATCTCATGTAGTTTAGTAGGAATGAATCAGTAAACTCTTGAACGCATCTGTCTTTTTAAGTTATGCTTGCTTGATTGCAATTGCACATTCAGTTGATCTACGTAGGCTTCATTTCCAGGTTCCTTGAAGGGAGTTTAAAACACATTTGAAAGTAAATGCTGTCAAAGCTGTGTTGTTTTATTTGTCTTCAGTGTACTAATTATGCGTTCAGGGGGGCGGGGGCGGTCTGCGAGAGGGACCTGAAGAAATGATCGAGCCATGCTTGGGGCCCCAAGGCACCACCAGCTGTCAGCTATGCCTTTCTGGGCAGATGTTTCTAACTTATTTTTTGCAGCCTCCAGGGGTCAGGGATTCCTCCTTCTCCCTGGCAATCTGCTTCAGCGCTCTGCTTGTTTTACTGAGTTGTTTTTTTTAATGTCTAGCCTTTCTGTCTAAAAGTCTCGCCTGTCTTTCTCACTCAGGTAAAAGTG
This sequence comes from Anseranas semipalmata, assembly GCA_013399115.1. NCBI lineage: Eukaryota > Metazoa > Chordata > Aves > Anseriformes > Anseranatidae > Anseranas > Anseranas semipalmata. The sequence goes on from VXAA01001622.1 coordinate 626,454, forward strand.
TGCAGCCCCAAGGTCAGGTTTAGGCATGCGCCAAGCAGGCAGCAACAGAGTTTCTCCTCATTTTTTTCTCTCCCTCCCCCCTGCTCATTCCTAACATTTAAAAAACAAAAATGTGGATAACACCAAAACCTCTGGGCCCCACCTAACAAATGCTGCCAGCAGTATAGATTATTCCCTACTGGAACAGAAGGTGAATATGAACCTGTGCTCCAGGTCCCAGGTTGGAAAAGAATTCCCATATGTCTCAAACAGCTGAAGTCAAAACTGAGGTTGCTTCCCTGGTTACTCTGGATAAATCTCAGGTTCCACAGAGGTCAGCCTGTTTGAATTTAGAAAGAGGTTTTTGAGCTGAATTTGGTCACAGGATTTGATTTTCATTCATGTCTTTCCAAACCTTCCCACCCATTCTACTCCAGTGTCAAATACTTGCATTCTGTTAAATTTATCCTTGTAAATCAAAAAATGCTGTTTTTTTTCGTGTTTGTTTATTTGTTCTGTGAAAATACAGTAGATGCAATGTTGAAGAAGTGACCGTGCTTATTAAGTTTCCTCACAATCAACTCTTTCTCAAAGGCTATCCAGATATTAACACTGTAATAGTCTGTGTAGCTCAGCTCAGTCAGTGCAAGCATTTTTTTTTTTTTTTTGTATCTTCATCATAGGAGCAGAAAACGCTTTTGAAGGGGGGAAGTTATTTTAAACCAAAATGTAAGAAGGAGTTGAGTTGATTTTTCTGTAAACAGAAAAACGTGTAAAACAGGAGCCGATATTTCTGTAGTCATTAGATGAGCAGTTCTTCCTGAAGGCTGAGGAAAATGTTCTCAGAGGTACCCACTCCCCGGTGCAGTATTTCCTGAAATTGGCTTATGTCTTCCTGAGGGCTGAAGGCATGTGAGGAGCTTGTGGATGGATGGGAATGGAGTGATAATAAGAGATTTATATTCAAATATTCAAGCCTGTTTCAAACCATTGTGAGGTGAAAAGAAGCACAGGTGGTTCTGTTTCCTGAAAGGGAAAGGCAGAACTTTCAGTTAATATTTTAGGAAGCACATTTCCTTTGGGATTACACTGCCCTGGAAGAGTAATTTTCTTATGGGTTAGCAAGTAGAAAAGCAGCCATCCTTAGTCTAACCTTCTGTCAGTGGCTTTTCCTCCATGTGTAATTTACAATTGTATTGCGTTTTTGCTGAAAGCCAAATCTGTGCATTTCAAATTGCTTTACCAGTTAAATCCACTTGTTCCATTTTGTGACCAACTTGCATCTGCCATGTGTCCTTCATAATTAGTATATGACTGGGGCAGTACAGCTAAGAAAGCTTTACAAGCTGTAACAGCAATTCAGTTCTGACAGGACTAAAATAAATCATCCAGGTAGTTAATAGTGGCCACTACTTATCTTTCTATGAGTTCCATTTAAACATTCCTGTGTTACAGTCTGCTCACCACAGAGACCTTAACATTCTTTGCAGCAAACCAGTAAAACAGCATGTAGTAACCTGCAGAAGCGCATCACTTGTTCTTTGCTAAGCCTTGTGGAAAGACACGACTTGCCTCATCTGGGTCTCTCAGAACTTGTCTTCATGGTCTCTTCTCCCTGCATTCCTGTCTGTGTCATGTGCTAATCCATTTGCAAAAACAAAAGCCTGTTCCTAATGCACTGAGACTCGTTGGAACATGGAGAAGAAAATGAAATCACTCAGGCAAGCAGAGAGAGAGAATGGAAGAGAAAGAGGGTTAATATGAGAAGACACAAAGCTTATTAAGATGATAACATTTTAATATAATTATTAAAATAATTTCTCAGATACCCAGAAAGTAACACATACATTGTGCTCTGAAAGACAGGCACAGGGAAGCCAGAGCAAAAAAGCCAAATGCAAAAATCACATCTTTTTTGAAGGAACTTCTTTGGTATCTGGTGCTTTGATCGCTTCTGTCTCAGGACAACCAATATGGAAAGGAAAGCTCTCATTACAGAGAGTCTGTTTGCAATTATTCAGTCTGCTGGAACAAAAACATGGTCTAATGGCTGATAATTTCCTTTTAGCAGAAAACTGCATTTTCTTGATACTGAATCATTAAAATGTTGAATTAATTTTCCTTCTCCAATTGTCAGATTTCAGCAGTCTCATCAGCAACTTGCTGAAAAGCCAGCTTCAGCCCATTGGACCTTTACTTTTAGAGCAAGGCTTTTGCCTCAGAGCAGATGGGGAAAGTTTGTCTACGCAGGGCTGTGCTGTTCAAATAACCAAATGTATAGGTCATGTTTTAAATTGAGTAGGAAGTAAAGAATACCTGAAGGAAAAATAACCTCTTAAAAGTGAGACATAATTAAGTTATAAACATCTAATTGAAAATTCAGGAGAAAAGTATTTCAGTTTTTATGCCTTTGTGGGTCTGTGACAACAGAAAGAGGGATGCATTTTATAAAATTTTTCAAGGATCTCTTCACTTCATGGCCTTCTGCTCTGATTGATGTTGCTGTATTTCTTCCGGGTAACTATGTCATTGACTGAGTATCACCACCAAGATCTATTAGCAGAGAAATGATAGTGGAGGGAAATGAGGTTTAAAATAATTAACTTGGTGAACACAGGAAAAGATATTTGAGCTGATTTTGTCTAATTGAGGAAAGACAGTTATGACACCAGTCCCTAAAGTCTAAAGATCAAATTCTGTTACTGTGACTCCTTGTTCTGCTGGAATTAGCCAGGAGAGAACATGACCTTGCCTTATCTTTGTGTCCTTTATATGGTTTTAAAAGTGAAATATGAAAAGTGTTTGATTCTTGGATGGTGACTGTTTTTCTTAGTGTTAACTGCTTTAAGAGTTAATAGAGATTCTCCTTTCTGTGCTAGTATGGGCTGGAATAATCAACAATGTTTTCAGACTTAAGTTTATAAATACACTGGCTTCAAATGCAAGTATTAAATATTACTAAACTGTACTTTTTTAATATACATATTTTGGTAAACACAGAAATAAGCGTGAAAATAAAATATCTTTAATATTTCTTTCTATTTATTTTAGGGAAGGCCAGGACAGAAAGGTTATGTAGGCGACCCTGGACCAGAAGGTTTAAAGGTGAATGCTGCTTTTATATATGAAATAAATGTGTTTGGAGTATAAGCTGTGTACACTTATACAGGGCAACGTACAGTGATGTGCCAGTGAAAGGGTGAGAGCTGCACATGCTTCCATATAATATAAGTGATTCATACTGGTGATTCTGCTCTCTTGCAAGATCTCGTTTTGGAAAAGATGATGATGATGCAGGTCTAGGAAATGTGTGAAAAAAAGATAGCACCTGCTAAATGGAGGGCTAGCGGCCCAAGGATTTGAGGGGTACTGGGCCTGTGGACAGTAAGGGACCAAGGGCAGTTCCTCCGCTGGCAGGACTTGGGGAGGCAGGGAAGGGAGGAGTGCTACAGTTTGAAAGAGGAGCTTGTGGCAGCAAAATTTCTCAGTGCTGTGTTACAATCTGAGTAAACAATTCCCAAATCACTGTTCATCAGGGCACTGGGATTATAGTCAAAGACAGATAATTCATAGTGCATGCACACCCAGCTTCCACTTGTAAAATACATAGCAAAATGCTACATGACTTGCAGCATTATTAAGGAGAACAGAATTAATTCATCTAATCCTTTGAGTTTCAAGTACAGGATTTCTGGAAGAAAAAAAAAAGCATTTGTTTAAACTATAATTCAAATGTTAATTTTCCTAATAGAATATTTTTTAACAAAGTTAAAGTTATAGAGTACATAGATAACATCTACTTCTGAAGCAATTGTGAAATAATTAAGGTAATTGTATTTGCTAAGACAAAGATTTCAATGAAAATGATGTTCATTTATAGTATTTGCTGACTTAATATACTTAGCCCTTAATACATAGCTTTCATTTTTGTGGTCAAGTTATAAACATTTTAGGACAAAGCTTACATCTCTTTACAAAATTAAAATTAGCCACTGACAAAATTTATTTTTTTGCTGGTTGCTTAATTTTAGTCTTTGAAGTTATAATTTGCTGCTGTAATTTAGAAAATAAAGAGTCTCTTAGGAAAACAGAGAACTTTAATATACACATATGAAAGAAATTACTTTTCTAATGAACTGCATCATCTGTTTTCTCCATTTAACAGGGAGAACAAGGAGACCAAGGAAACATTGGAAAAACTGGTGAAGCAGTAAGCTTGAATTCTCTTTCTGGTTTTATTTTTAATTCTGTGTTCATTTGAGAGTGAATGAGTAATTTGTTGCAGTAACTTTATGATGAAGTTTGCTTTTCTTCTGAAGCTGTAATATGTCAGGTATACCTTTTGTGGTCTTTTGGAATCATACTATTGAAAGAAATTCCCCATTTGAAATATTTGCCAGAGTTAGTTCTGTTTTTTTCCTTATAGGTTGAGTGAACATTACAGGTAGTTGTAGGGATCTTCCAAAGCACGTTCAAGTAAATGAATGAGCAATCCTTTTCCAGTGAAATGATTTGAGAGGCTACATTTAGTGTGAGATGTGTTTTGCAGACTTGTTCTGTCTACCCTCCATAAAGTCACAGAGCTCAAGGTGACCTTGAGTTGACATGTAGTCCATGTGCCTAGGCAGAATCAGCTATATCACTTTTGACAAATATTTGGCTAACCAGTTATTAAAAATCTCCAAGGACGAAAGCTCCATGACCTGCAAGCAGCCTGGGGCTTCTCTGTCTTTATTTTGAAGTTCCTCCAATTATGTAATCTGACCCCCTTCTGCTTGAAACAACCTTTTACAAGTGATAGCAGTTACTGTGTCCCTCCTTTCTCTTTTCAGGCTAAACTGTCCTGACTCAGCCTTTCATGTTTTCTAGATAATTTAGATCACCTTCTTACTCTCCTGTAGCCTGTTTCCAATTCATCTATACACCTATGACTCCAGTTTACTGACCAAGTTGTTCAGACTGCTGAGCAGAAAGGAAAAACTGCTTCTTACAAGCCATATTTTTGTGTATACATCCCAGTTTTTGCAATAGTGTGTTGTTCAGCTTGTGATCCACAGTCTCCAATCCTTTTTGTGTGTGTGTGAAGTTATCTTTTGCAGTTTTTTCATTTTAGATGCTTTTTTTAGTTAATTACCACTTAAACGTGCTGCCTTGCGATTGTCCCTGCTGAATTTCATCCCATGCCCTTCTGTATTTTTAACTTCTACCTGGTAATTATGAGCAGGTGTGAGCTTGTTGACCTATGGTTGAGTTACTAAGAATTTGTGTGAACATGACTAGATTGATTCTGTTTCTTGAGCTAATGTGTCCGGAAGAGAGATACCGTACGCTGGTTTGGGCTTAGTACTGTCCTATTCACATAAACTGTTCAACCTAGACTGCAGTCAGAGTGAGCTCCCCATTCTCTGCAAAATACCAAGCAGACATACCCCAGAGTTCCTCAAATGCTTGGTTACTGCTGAAATTTTCAGAACTGCTTGTAAGTCAAGTCCCAGCTCCTCTGTGCATTCAGAATAGTCTGTATCCCAAGAAAGGGGATTGAGAAGCTGAACTCTCAGTCAAAGTTAAAAATATCTGCTTAGACAGGTACTGATAGTGTCATATAAGGCCATAAGGTCCACTTGAAAGCCAGCATATCTCTAAATGTGGCAAGTATACTTAGCAGCAGCTTGATCCATAGCTTTGTTCAGCAGTTTATACATAGCAAAACATTCATTTTGTTTGATTGTAATTAGAGCTGTAAAACAGTGGCTTCCTTTCCTTATGATACAATTTGGAAAATTGCTCTTTTTTATGTTGCTGAATGATTAGGGCAAACGGTTGAGTACTGGAGATTGAGGATATTATGGTAGAGGAGAATGGGTGGGACATCGTAACACAATGTTGCTTTTATGGAGAGATGCAGAAATGCCTGTGTACTGAGACACAGTAATATGATCCATCCATATAACCAGCATTTCTCTGCCAACATTGCACTTGTTTTTTTTTCCAACAATATGCAAAACAAAGGTTTTATTACATATAAATTCTGATTTTCAGCCTGTAACAAGTTAGGAAAAATCAGTATCATTTACTCGGTTGTACTGTGCCACATGCATCAAAATCCTCCAAAAAAAAAAAAAAAAAAAAACCAAGGCTAAGCTCAGTCTTTAAGTCACTGCCGTAATATGAAACATCATACATGAAACAGTCACAAAAGTTACTTAAGTTTAAGATTCTGAATTTGTGATAGGCTTTGTTTTGCTCCTCAGTGAACCTGAGTTCAGTGCACACATTTTCCACAGCTCAGATATTTTGTATGAACATAATATTCACTGCAAAGGGAGCTCCATTCCAATACAAATGGGAAATTCAGTAGCTGAAATATATAATCAATGATTATATGTTATGGTTATGAGTAAAAAATAATCTAACTACCTAACTGTAGTCAGGAGTAAGCTGCAAGAATAAAATATTCTTTATTCCAAAAGAGGGGTTATTGTGGCTCTGTTACAGTGTTATAAATAAAGATAATTATGGCCCATCATTAATTAACACTTCCCATACTTGCTGTTTGGAGAATTTGCATGTAATACAGGATGACATGAGATACCTGCAAACTGAAGTGGTTGGCCAGCTATTGGCAAATACTTTTTATTTTTACTTGTGGATTTTAGACTGTCTTCTGCTTTATGTACATGCATTTTAATCAAATTAGATTCATTGGCCCTTGATCCTGTTGTATTACCTTTATTAACTGGCAGCAGAGGTCTAATGCCCACTGTGTGTTCTTTAGGGGATAATATATACTATCTTGTATTTAAGCTAATGGTAAAATACCTAGAGTGGGAGAGACCCTTTCAAATGCTTTCAACAGCAGTCAAAGAAAGGCCTTTCAAAATCCCTTCACTTTATTCACCACTGTAATCTGCAACAGTTAAGCTTTGCCTAAGTAAATGAAAAGCACTAGCAGAAAATGGTTTTCCAGATGTGACTCCTGATGCAAAATATTCACTGCTGTACACTTTGAATGCAATTTTTACTTCCAGTTTCTCACCAGCTTCTGTTTGCAATAAGTAATTTTTCTTCTCCTTGGTGTGCAGAGGGAATCCAAACTCCTTAAATGGAGTAAGGCATCCATCCTTATTAATACCTTACGAAGCTTGTGTTACCAGATGTTTGATGACACCAAATAAAAACAGGATTTGTACAAGTAACACTAAATAATGTACAATTACTGTACAATTTATTTAACAGTAAAGACAAAGGGAAAAAGATTACAAAAAAGTTGATAGCATTTTATTAGCCATTGGACTTCCTGTGTGTACGGCTTCTTCTTTTTTTTCTTTTTGGCTTATCTGTTGTTTTGTTATTCATGATCTTTATTAACTGAGTTCTGCAAATTACAGAATATGATGCATACTTTTAAGCCCACAGTTGAAATATACAATACTGTTTTTTAGTACTGGGGAATCCATCACAGTGTTCCAGTTCTCTAAAAGAAAATTCATGCATTTTGTGAATAAGCTGTCAGAAGAAATAATTTTGAAATAACAAGTCCGATAAATGTTAAATTCGTGGCAAATTATGACATGAAGCACGTGTCTGCTGCTCATACCAAAAGGCTAGACCAATATTTTTCTTCGTTTCTTTCTATTCTTCTGCTTTTCATGATATCATCCATCTTATGTCTTTAATAAGTCTGTTAATAGTCAAGTATTGCTTAATATCTGCTTGGAAGAATACAAATGGAAGCTGTGCACAAGCAGGGAAGTTTCAACAGTGGGAGATTGGAGCAAAATGCTTTGTTATTCGGTCTAGTAAGATGGGATATGTGCTGAAATGCAACTTTGTCAGTAGACTAGCAGTCATATTGTCCAACATCTGTTAGATCACATGAAGCTGCGACTCTTTAGAGCATGTTTCTGCAGAAGTATTTCTGGATGCTTGTCCAGTGTGCAAACTGAGCAGACTAAATTTTCAAAATGTTCAGTGTGTTCATAAGCTCAAAATGGCACACATTTTAATACTAGATCAGGAATGTGCCTAAGATCTGACTTCAGACATTATTGTTAACCGAGTCCTACAGTAAAATGTGTTTGTCTGGCTACAGCATCTGCCCTGTTTAAAGGGGAAGGTGAGCAGGTTCAGGTTGTGCTGCTTGGCTAAAGAGAGCCCAAAGCTGAGAGGGGACCGAGCAGCTTTCCTTTGCTGAGAGATACAGTTACTGTAGGATCAACAGGTGCAATTGAAGGGGAATCAGTTAAGATGATGAAAAGTAATGGCCAGCAGGTAGAGAAAATTTACACTGCTGATGAGACAAAATCTTTTGGAAAGGTTGCCAAAGGAAACAACCACCTCAGCTACTGAGAAAATTGCCCTTATGTTTGGGGGAGGAGAAGCTCACTTTTGCTGACGTGCAGCTGTATTTTGTATTCTTGTACAAGTGATGGATGGCAAATATTTGAAACCACATTGCTTCAAGCATCTCATACAAATGACCTGTCTGTGTTACGGAGTCAGGGATGAATTTAGAAAATGATCCATTGCTCAGTTTTTGTGGCACAAAACTGAACTCATCTGAACTTAAGAGTTGCTTTCCAGGACAGCGTTACTGTTTGGTATTACTCAGACCAGGGCACACTGAATAACTAAGTGGAATTTAATTTGTTTTTCCTTGCCAACTCCATTACAGAAATTCAACCCTTGGCCCATAGACTTTTTAATTAGAAATCACAGACATTTCTACATATATTGAGGCAGAGTACAAGTGCAGAACTTTGTTTTCCAGTGATGCAGTCAGTTTGTACCCAGGTTGTGCATGACACTAAGAAGCAAACTGTTGGCCTGGAAGAAAATCTTCTTAAAACTGGACTGTGAAAAGGTGGCATTTTCAGAACTGTTTTCCCAGTTTCTTTATTGGTTAGCCTTATTCACCTCTCCTACTGGTCTGGAGACAGTACTTTTCTTTAAAATTTCAGATTACTCTTACCTGTAAGTAAGAGCGTAATACCTCTGAGCATATTAACAGCTGCTCCATTCAGTTCCTACCTGATACTGGTACTGCAGTAAGCAGATGTTCTACACAAGGGCACTATTGCAAGTCTTTGGTTTCAAAAGCCTGTCTGTGGTTCAGCAATATGCTAATTTTGGTCAGATCAAAAATAGAGCCACATGAAAGCACTGGTTCAGTAGAAATTCACCCAGAAACATATGACTATCAGGGTTTTTTTTATTCCAGAGGAGGTATCAACTGTGCATGACACCTCCTTCCTGACAGATCAGCTACATTTTTTTTTCTACTACAGATGATATGAAGCCTAAATAGGAGCCAGAATAAACCCTTTGTCCTGCTTTCTTCCTAATTTGTGTCCAGGACTAATCTGGGTCATGTCTGTAACAAGAATGATCCAGAATTGGTGTGTATGGTACCAGGGTACAGATGGATTGGTTTTAAAAATACTTGTAGGTACTGTTAGGTCTGGATAGCAAAAATGAGCTTAGGTTCATATTTATTTCTTAAAACTTCGTTTTTATTTCAGTATGAGTTGTAGAGGTATTTTTCTATGTATCAGCTGGGTATGAAATAGTAGAAGCTGTCTGTTAGAGCATCCACTCTTCCTCCTTCTGTCCTTTGCTCTTGGCTTTTTTTTTTAGCAGAGATAGTTGACGTGAATCTTCGAGGATTGTCAAATAAATTTTGATCTGTTAAAATCAAACCGTAATGTTTGTTCACTTGCTTTTCTGTATTTGCCAAAATGTATAAAGTCCTTCATGAAGTATGAAGCTGATGGACTCTTAAGAAATGTTTAAGTGGAAATCAAAATGAGCAGGCAGAAATGATGACCGTACTGAATGCTGGATCTGGAGGGAAGTAGAATGCACAGATTAAGGACAAATTTTAATGGAAAATTAATTAAAAATGCCAAGAAAAACTTCAAAAAAAAAAAGTTAATGTAGCAAGATATTTTAAATTTACTTGTGGGATCTCATTAAAAGAATGTTGAATGAAGATGTTTGAAAATGTTGAATTCTTAATGAAATAATGTTGGATTGGAAAGTTTTCAGTTAACACAGAAGAATGTGTTAGCGTACAACCTGATATGCAACTGCTTCCACAGGAACTTTTGGAACCAGCTGAATATTCATTCCTCACTACCAAGCTTTTCAATGGTTTACTCCAAACTTGGGTTTGCATTAAGTATACAGTGTGTTTTCAATTATGCAACAGCAGTCCAGTTTCTAACATGGAGCATATGCGCTGGCAAGATGTTTTGTCTGTCTTAGGCATGTGTTAGATGTGAGATCTGATCTCCAATTGATTTTCCACGAAAATGCTCCTGTCAAGAAGGTTTCTAAAATGCTGTTATTGTCATTGTCATTTTATATAAATCCTTGCAAATTAAAGTTTGTGACTGTTTTTTAATAAGGTTTAAAACTATGATTTTTTTTAAACATCTCAGGGTTGATTTTTTTTTCTTTGCTTTTCTGTTGTCTAATACATTGTTTGATTTTTGGAATCCACCACCGGTCCCCAAAGGATTGAAGGGATTCTGGAAGACACTGACTCAACAAATGTGCTTTGGAGTGTATTCATCCTTTTACGTAAGAAGGAGAGAGGGTTGAAACCTCAGTCCAGTCTTAGTGTCTGGTCTCTATAATAAACCAATGCGAAACTAAGATTTAAGGAGCCACATGATCTTAAAGACAGTCCATAGGGAAAACATCATTTTATGGCTAATATATTAATGGAAAAAGATGCTTTGCTTTCTGATTGCACTTTCTCTTCACTGTATGCTACTAATTGTTTTAAAAACTGAAATGATGTTCCTAAGTAAACTTTTTTCACTTTTGCCTCTGCTGGTACCTGCACTAGCTTTATCTCAGTTTCAGACATTTGCCCTCTGTTTTGGATGGAGAGGTAAAAGAGGGTTTAGTTAATCTGTCATGAACTTTCTCCTTCGTTCCTCTTGAAGTCCGTATTGCTTTTGCCATTTCTCTGGTTTCAGTTCTTGTCAAGTATTGTTTTCCTTTCCATGCATATCCACTTCCTCTCATGCAATTTCTTTTTGTTCTTTTGTATCACCAAAAATCCTCTTTTTTTAATGCTTCTACTCTGAAATTTTCTTTAATTACTTTATTCTGAGGAACAGCATCTAGGAAACTTTCTACTTAATAGCCAACTTTTGTTGTCACTCTGGAAGGCATTGTAGGCTAAGCCTAATGTACTGCGTAACACAACAGCACATTCATAATTGCTGCTTCCTAGTCATTCCTTCTCTTTCACACCAGAGCAACTTACTCAGAAAAACAATACTTCTAAATTGAAAAGGGGACTTGATCAGGGGCTTTATAGTAAATGTTTCGCTGCACACAGACACGGACAGCTACCCATCTTTTTAATCAGTATTTTCAGCCCTCTAAACAGTGTGGCATTGACCGGGCACTCAGGAGTGTCTCTGTGGAGGGAGAATAGGTCTGTGTTACATCTTGGCTCTGATTACATCTTCTTCCCTTTCTGGAATAAGAAAATCAAAGCGATTAGTCTTCAGCCTTTTGAAACCATACCTCTACAGCCCTCATCTTGATGAGCAAGAGTACAGGGTAATTCTTTGTCTCTCAGATTTCTGCCTGGTATTGAGTCCCATTGTCAGTCATGCGTCATACTGACAGCAGTGGTAGCTCTCATTCTCAGAGTTCGTCACGAAGTCCCTCGTTCCTGCCAGTGATCTCTGAGCATTGCCTTAGTGCCAGTATCACCAGAACAGATCTTTGACAGCTGCCAAGAGACATCTTAGACTGACACATAATACACAGGTTCAGACACACAATACATTACTTCAACAACCATTGAGGTGCCTTTTTATCTCTTTAGCCCTTCCACAAACTCATTTGTGCAAGTGTTATCAGCCTCAAAAGTAGCTCTCTCAGTGGCTCATTGCAATATATTTAAACTATGAGATTTCTAGAGTAGCTAGCAGTCCAAGAAAATAATAATAAGGGGAAAAAAAGCAATCCTAAATCCTTAGTTACATTGCACCTGTTGTGCTGAAGTACTTGAGGCTGACCTGTGTTGTATACAGTATACAGGTAAAAACTGAAAAATGTTTTTTTTGTTTTCCAAAGACTGGAATCTCAGACTGGAATCTTGTCTTTCCGATATGAAATGATTTCTATAGAATAAACTACTAGTAGGCTTATGAAAGGGATATAACTACCTAGTGAGCATAGGAGTAATGTTTTTAAAAAAAAAAAACATACTCAAGTGCCAGTTTAGTGCTAGTTAAGCTAGTACACTTCTACACATGTAGAGGTAGCAATGCCAATGTGTGAATTGCCATTTTGTTTGCACAGTGCCTTTCAGAGAGTTACAGACACAGTACAGTCATGTATTATGGCACTACTAGGAGCTTCCACATTTCCGCCATCTTTCATGTGCAGTCATGCAATATACTCTGGGCACCTATTTTTCTTCAAGCTCAGTGTTTCATACTTTTCTCAGCTGGGGCCTTGCACTATAACTTATTTTCTATTTTTTAGTTTGATAATAACAGGGGTATTGCAAGCACTGGGAACAAGATTTTAAAAAGTATTTCATATTATGTTTCCCGTTCTATATGGTGGTTCTGTTCTATCTAGTGGAAATTTGTGGGAGGGCCTCAGGAGAGTTATTTCATTTTTAAAAGGACTGGAAGGCTCTGATCCCCTGACTCCAAAGGTGTTTGGAACTACAACACTTAAAGGGAAATTCTGACAATACCTGCTCCAATATCAGTTTTGTTTTGACTGGCTTTTACTTTGTTCTACTGAAGTTATTCATCTTGAATTTTGTGGTCAGACTGAAGTGTTAGCCAAGCAATTACCACCTTTAATTTTATGTTTGTAAAGCCTCTAGCACTGCAAGACTGCTCTCAGAGGCAGACCCTAGGCGGTAGCATGGTATGATGATTAATGCAATTTAGAGCAGTAGCCATTTGCTTTTGGTGTGTCTAGATGCAGTGATCCTCTTGCACATACTGTAAGCCAGGTTAGCTTGTGCAGCCCTTGCTTCCCCCCATGAGCACTTACACAAATAGACCAGTGGTTCTCAGGGATGGAGAGCTGTGCCGTACTCCACTGCCAGGTTGTCGGGGAGCTGCCAACCATGAACCAGGACATTGCACTAATAAGTCCCCTTACTTTTTATCCCAGGGATCAGCTGGCTTACCTGGAGAAACTGGGCCATCTGGGAACCTTGGTGAAAAGGTATAATAAAGTATCTGACTACTCAGCACCAAAAATCAGATTTAAAAACTATTGGGGAGATAAGATACTGGTGACAGATCACGTACAAAGCTAATATTTGCGTAGCTATGTCAGAGAGCAGGGATGTAACAAATGGTAAGATTGCTGATATATTTGATATCTTGTTCACGTCATGACACTTACTTTACTATCCGCTGCTATTGATTCACAAAACTGGCATAAATGATACTTGTTTTATACAGTAGTCACTGGTTAAGCAGTGCTGCATAGTTAAGAGATGAAAGTAGAAAGATAAAATTTGGCTGTGCGCATTAACTGAATAAAGAAGGCAGCATTGTTGGTTTTGTCTGCTGTGCAGTGACAGTTGTGTTTATGAAAGCAGTTTGGCAGACAATGTGACTAGAACAGTATAAATAGCTTAAACATATTTGACATGGTTTTATTTAGGTGAAATATTTTAAAACTGAAAAACAGGAAACTATTACAGGACTGCGTGTCAGTTTCAATTATAATAAAAACATAATTGTTGGAATGATCTAGCACCATTTGTATTTTGACGCTGCAGGGCTGAATTATTTCACCTGGGCTGGTGGCTGCTATTTGAAGAGATCTTATTGGAAAAGTCTTAGCAATTTATTAGAACTTCCATGAAAATCTGATGATAATTTTTTACTGTTGGTTTATATAATATATGAATAGAAGTATATTAGTGGAAAGCACAGCTTGTTAAAACTAAATTTTAGACAAATCTCATGGTTTTAATCACAATCTCATCTTATAATTTAGCATTAAAGGACTCTTGTTCTTCAAATTACACTTCACCCAACAAAGATTACCTTGGGATACTGCTGCTAGTTTAAGTAGGAGAGGAGGGAAGAGACAGTAAAAGACTAATCTATCAGCAAATGGAAGCAATCTTCTTCATGGTGCAATAATTACTTTCATTACTATGCTGTTTCTGTAGAATTTATCTTCCTCTTTTTTAGATTAAATGCTGCAATATAAATGTGTTATGTGGATTTAAATGACAAATGTACTTTGAGCACAATTATTTTAAAGAAATGTGTCTTTTAAGTATGTAACAAATACAACATTATCACTATGTCATGTCTATCTGCAGTAGAAGTGTGGTCCTTGCAATGGGGATAATCTACAGCCAAACCTGATGTTTGGGCTGGATGTTATGTGAATAAAAGATGAGAAAGTTTGTAAGACAAGAATGAGACCCTTTTTACTCCACCTATTCCAATTGCTTCTGCAGCTGCTGTAGGGCTGCCTTGCTTTTAGATCTGTGTTTTTCTCAGCACATACTCAAGAAATGAGGGAAAGGGAACAATTTTTTTTGTTTGTTTTCTGTGGCAAGGTTTATGGATTAAAGAACATAACTATAAATGTGGTAGGTGCAACAGAGAGAAGGGATCTGCTAGCAGCAGTTCACAGAGACTGAAGTAGTACCAAATCTATTCTTCAGTCCTCTAAGAAAAGGGAAGACACGCAAACTCTGTTTTGTCATATTTTCAAAATATGGGTGTGCTTGTAGGGGGACAAAGTGCAGAAATTGAACAAAAGTGTGTTTAACAAAAAAAAAAAAAAAGCCTCTGCTCCGTTCCTGAAGGGTGGTCCCTAAACCAGTGGTGTTATGTACTGCAAGTAGTTGTTCCCTTTAGCAATCAAGTGCCTTATAGATTATAGACTATAATCTCATAAAAGTCCTCTTGCATCACTGTTACGTTGTTAGTGCAGGTTAACCTTGTTGGCAATATATGCTAGGAACAATGGACATGGAATGATTCAGGGAAAGAGCACTCACTGTTACTTTCTTTTTAATTTTTCATTAAAGGGAGAACGAGGCAGTCCAGGACCAGTAGGTCCTCCTGGAGAGAAAGGTGTCACGGTAAGTCACAAGTAATGCAGAATTCATATTTATGTTACTTACAAAGGCAATTTACTTTCCAAAATGGATAAATTCATATAAATTCATATAAATATATCCAAAACAGATCTGTTTTCTAAAAAAAAAAAAAAAACTTTGGGAATAAATTGCATGATTAAACATTTTGTTAACTTACCTCCAGTTTTGTAGGTAACTAACTGGATTTGTTGTTGTTGTAATAACAGTTTTGATAAAACTATTGTGTCCTTTTCTGTATTTATTTCAATTCTAGGGCTATCCAGGACCTCCAGGAGGCCCTGGGCCTGTAGGGCCAGAAGGATTACCTGTAGGTATAAAATAGTGCTTTGGTTTGATGTAAAATGTACCATTTTTAGATTGCCTTTTTGCTCTGCTGGAATTAAGAATGTTTTCTAATTGGTACTGCAGTCTGTAAAACTGTCATGAAAATTTACCCATCCAGACACAAAGTCTGTTCACCTGCTCTTTACCAGGATGATCCATGAGAGACAGGAGAAGTAATTATACCATTTACTCATTTAAAAATTACTTAGTTGAGACAAGTAGTGGCATAGAATTTTTTAAGAATGGTTTATTATTGCACAGCAATTTTATTCATTGATGCTTAATATAATTTACATATATATTTAGTTTCATTATTAATAAAAAAAGTAAATTATTTTCTGATGTGCTATACATAATTGCGTTGTAATGTGGCTGTGGGTCATCAGTATACAAACTGTTGGGCTTTTTTAACATAATGTTGCTGAAATAAAAGTATCCTTTGAGGAATTCTTGGACATTGGACAGAAGTAATGTATCCAACAGTCACATCATGCTTTCTTATTCAGAATGAAGTTACATAGAGACTACTATTTAGATATTAATAGATAAATTGTACTAACAATTAATTGAATTTGAACCATGAATAGAAGTTACTGATTTGTGTTTGTTGCATTGTCTATTACTAAGCATGTATCAACCCTGTAACTTCCAGAAATCTGTCTATAGAAGACAATAATATGTTTATTTGATGTGTAGGGACCCTCTGGGACAAGAGGACCACCAGGGCCACAGGGACCTAAGGGAAGAAGAGTAAGTAATACTGCTGTTTTGTGTTACTTAGAGCAGAGATTAGTATGTTGCAGATATGAATCTGATGTGTGACCCACGTACAGTTGCTTACTCTGAATTCTGTCCTGTGGATTCCAAACATCTGTACTGAAATCAGACAGATGATACTTGTATTTCCATGTAGGAAGCAATATGATTCTTCATTTCTTCCCACATTCCACTTAAATAGGGTTTTGCCGTTGATTTCAGCTGAGGAGCAGGGCCAGAACAAAAATTATCACTGGCCTTATATTCTGTAGGCATAAATATGCAGGTGTTCCTATTTATAACTGCCACTGGACTTTTTCAGTGTTTTAGTAACTATTTTCTTTATCGGCATGTCTTTATGTCTTTGGAAATAAAATCAAAGTCCTCAATGGTTCTGAGAGAGGAAAAAGCAGAGTCAGAAGAGGGTGTACTCCAGCATTTCCGACTACTGATTAGTCATTTGTACTTCCTGCATTTTTCAGTGAAATGGGAACCTTTTTTTCATTGTATATAAAGCCCAAATAAACTAAGAGGGGAGTCTGTCCACATCAAATTGTATGAGCATTCAATTACAAAAGATGAATAGATTTATAAAGTCTATTTAAAAGGATATTTGAATAACATGAAAAATTCTGTCTGAGGAATTAATTTGCTACTTTAATAATAGACAGTTTAATAATGAATTATCTGTTGAAAAAATAAGCGAACATAATCATATACAATAAGAAATATTCAGTATTAGTTTGATAATTTTATGCAGAAAAAGCAAATTTAGTTCAGAAAATGACCAGGTGACCTGTGAGATATGGGAAGCATGTGTCACATATGTAATCTATCAGTGCCCAGAAAAATGAGTTAACAGAGACCTGTTTGTCAGTGAACCAAGTGGGTGCACTTACCTCTCTAATTTTGGTAGGAGCACATCTCAAAGTGAAATGCATGCTGAAGTGTTTTGCTGAATTGGTATATGCAGGCCAGTGGCATACAGAGGAGGAGTGTGTATATGCAAACCCATTTTCACTGTAAAATGCTGATGTCTGAGCTTCATCTAAACAGAAAAATCCCTTAGGCCACATCTGTCTACTGGAGTTTGTTTGACTGGTTACCTATAGGTAGCAGTGAGTTCAAAGGCTAGCTGAGAAGTAACCTGGTGTAAATATCCTCTAAGGTTGGAACTAAACTGCTCTCAGGTTGTATGTTTTAATTCCAATGGACACAGCATTCCCCTTGAAACTTCCCCTCTGATCCTTCCCTCTTGGCAGTCTATCTGCCAGCATCACCAGAGCTGGAGTCAGAACCAAGCTGCTGACATGAATGTGAGTCCTGTAGGCTCTCCTCCCTCCCAGCAGCATCTGCTACCTGATTGTTTCTGTGCTGTGGGGGGGCTGACATTTTAATTTAGATTCTGTTTTGAAGGTAGGAGGTATTTTATTTAAGGAGTATCACATCTTCTGCCAACTGAGACAGGAAGTTTTGAGGGAGTCTCTATGATTTTGGCAGCACGTCATAGAGTATATTGCTTAGAATTAAAGATCACTCAAAATAAATCCCAAACATCCCAAACTCTGTGGAAGTCCTGGTTCGGAGTTGTGGTTTGTGCCTTTGCTTCCATCCAGCGTGACCGGGAATGCTTCACGTAAGGGTGTCTTGGAGCAGATCCAGGTCTTCAGGCTCTGTGAACAAACTCCCACTGAAACCATTGAGAACTTTTCTGCTCTCAAGATCAAAATATCAGACCCACAGTGGACTCTTGCATAAGGAAAATATCTGGAGGACCCTGAAACCTGGGGTTTGTCATCACTGGATTCAGAATGACAAGTGTAAGAACCCTAAGCTCTGTGTGGCAGGCCTTGGAAAAATGCATACCGCAGTCACATACAGAAGTTAAATAGAAGCATATGGAAATTCCCCTTCATTGTGTACTGAAACAACATATCCCGTCTTCACAGCTGGAATCCTCAGGAAGTCTTGGGAGTGCTGACCCTCCACTTCTGCACTGTCACAGAGTGGAATTCCTTCATCTCATAAATTCTGGACCTTTCAGCAACTGGTTCACATCCAAGATTACCCAGCAGCCTACTTCTGCCTGAGAGCATCCAGCTGCTGAGTCTCCAGTACACTGGGGAGTTCTGGCCAGCTGAAGGGAGGCTGTCTGGGAGCCTGTGGTGTGTCTCAGGGGATTTGGGGGGATATGCCACTGAGCACAGAGGTTCCTCAGCTCATCCTCAATACTTCATACTCTTCAGTTGAAATCACATAGAAAGTTGGGTCCTTTTGTGACTCCTTTATTTATTTATATATATATATATACACACACATACTGTTTGATCTAATGAAAACACAGAGGAAGAACAGCACTTGGGTATATACTTCAATGGCAGAATGATACCCTGGAGGGTGGGAATAGCTGTATCTAAGAGAAGGAATTTCTCTCCTTAGCCAAAAGGAAGAAACCCATTAGTCTGGAAGACATGCTGTTAGCAATGTTGGAAGCCATGAAGCTATTGCTGCATGGTTTTTTGTTCTTGTGTGTTAATGTATGGAGAAGAAAACCAGAATATCAGAAGCTGGTGCTGCTTTTTGTCCATACTATAATCTCTGATTAACACAACTGTTCCCTTTAATTTGAGAGGCAGAGTTCATGTATCATTAGATTCACTTCACGAGTGAGACCAAAGCAAAACTCTTAATAGCAGCTATGATTCTGAGTAGTTAGTATTCTTCAGACTGATGAACAAGACTGAAACAATAGTTTTTCTACTCTAATTTTCCTGGAATTCTGTTCATCAAGAGAGAAAAGTAGCTGCATAGTGTGCTTATAGTGTTATTTTTACTCTTCTTATATCTAGGAGGTAGGATGAGGAAAACAAAAAGAGTTGATTGGTGCTTCTTGCCTTCTTAGATGAACTTTTTCTCATTTTATTATCCTTGAGTTTTCAGTGTAATATGTTCCATTTTAGAAACAAAGCTGAACCAATGCCAAAGTAAAAAGTAGTAGCAATCATTTGGCAGCCTCATTCCTCAGCTCAGTTGCAACCTAAATTAAATAACAGCAGGCAAATTATGTGTATCTCTCATTCTGTACTAGCTATAGTAGGAAAAGATACAGATCCAACTCATCTGTGCCAATAATGAGTCACACTGTACTATTTATAGGAATGTTATGGTGTGCTTTTGATAGAATATTAAATTGTCTTTCCCTTGGATTCCTGCACTCTGCTCTATGGCAGGCTAAAGGTAGGCTAAAGGCAGGCATTGCCCAGAGCCAGAAGCTGAGCTTCGTGTTGGTTTCAATTCAAAATTATTTAGAGAAGGGTTAGTGTTTTGAATCATTTGTCATTCTCTTCCTAATGACTGGGCTGTTGATGCCGTCTCCACTGAAGTGGCAGTATCTATGTGACTAGCAGAAAGGTTTTGGTGCATTATGCACATAATACAGACTGAGAATCCTATGCTGTTTCCTGACAGGACCATTTCTCAAACTACAGGTTATGATCCCCATTATGATTAAAAGGAAGTCACACATGTTTTAAAAAGATTTATCTGTTGATACTATTAGTGATAGAGGATAAAATCTAGAATGAAAATTCTTTATTACACAAATCTATACAATTAAAACATGTAATCCTTGAATATTCCATCTTGAGATTCTATTCACTTATCAGCCCTGTGAAGAATGCAAAGACAAATAACAGGTCATGTATCGAAGAAGTCTGGGAAACACTAAAACTATTCTGCAATTGCTCACGTTTACACTCTGAATCTCCCCCTCCCTGTGTTCTCCTAGGGGATTCCTTTGCAGCTCTTCCTTGAGCTTCTATCTCCCCCTATCCCCAGCTCATTAACCCATTCTCACTTCATCTGAAGGTTTCCTACTTTCCCCTTCCCTTCCATTCTTGGAGAATTTTCACCTGAAAGCAGTATCAGATCATGGGACTCTAAACCTGCTTAGTCCTCCTTGAGTTTTCATTGCAACCCATTTTGTGTGCATTATAGATATCAGTTACAGAAAAAGAGCAGAGCAGTAATCTGACATTAATTTAATCAAGATGTTTAACTTTCTTTTAAATGATGCTATATAGTAAATCAATAATTGAGCTTACACAGTTACATAATCTGAGCTAGAGACCCAGTCCTGTTTTTCTTATCAAGGCCTCCATCACCCTTGAAAACACAGTCTTTTGGTTCTAATCTTTGAGTGCGTTGAAGTCCCTAGGAGTTTCTCCATAGACTTCATTTGTCTTTGGATTGGGACCTTTCTCAGCAAGAGCCCTGCAGCAACCAGGATTGTTGCCTTTTATAGTTTCTTTTCTTGTCTCCTCTAGCTTAAAAAAATGCCTGTAAGTACTCGGTCACGATTTGACCAAAACACGAAAGGTAGCCACGATAACACAAGGATTGCCTCACAAAAGCTGTGTCCATAACTACCAAGGTATCAGAAGTATTCAGACAACTTTTGCTGCCTGTTCCTTTTCCTTGTCCTGTGGTCCCTGTGTGCTCCCTCATGCTGGCCAGAAGCAGCAGTGCTGTAATGCTGGCAGATAAGCTTCTCATGGGATATTTCTGGCTTGGCCAGGGGATATAATTATGTATCAGTTCACAGGAAAGACTTTTTCTTGAGACATTTCCGTTGCAAGAGCAAAGCCTAACAGATTGAGGATACACATTGTTTCCAAGTTACCAGTCAGCCATTTCTTTCATTGTAGCTCCAGAGAGGAGCGGGTGGGTGCTCACCATCTGTCCTGACAGAGCTTTTGATGTGCACTGGTAAACCCAAGTTAGAGAGAACAGAATTTTGCTATGTTTTGCCTCAAAAAGCTCAAGAGGGACATGGAAGTCACAAACATTTTTTGAGGGGAAAGTAATATAAATAAAATCAGATGTGCTTCCAACAAAGTTTTTTACAAGCCTTGTATTATTACTTAATAGAACACTTTACAACTGTCTAGAATCAGATGTGATTGCATGCCCTGCATCCTAAACCACGACCCAAGAAGTAAGGTTCTCTACAACTCAGAAGTGCATTCTGAAAATGCAGATTATTTTCCTAAAGGCAGTGCCATAGTGAGGTACCAGTTCCCTCTGCTTGATACCAGAACAGCACAGTGAAGAAGCCACCAGGAAAGCTGTCGTCTCTCATCCTCCCACGGCATACTGCTGTAAAGAGCCCAGCTCTGTTGTCTTCATCTAGCTCTTGCTTTGAAGCGGTCATTGGTTTTAGATTGTTATTAACTGGTTTTAATTTTGTTTTCTGTATCAAAACATTCATTGTGTTTAGAATTACGGAAATACCTTCCTAAGTTAGCATGGATAAATATTCTTTTCCATTTTGCTCATTACCTATTTTAAGTTTTTTTTTTGTTTGTTTGTTTGCTTGTAAACTAATGGATTTACATTGCTAATCTTAAATAATCATATCTGAACATCTTGGCAATAAATATTTGCTATATTGTAATACTAGAGCATAACATAATAGGCTATCTTTGTTCATGTATTGCTGTAAAATGTCAATTTACAGTAGACAGTTTAATAATACAGCAGTTCACTATGCAAGATTATAAATTTGTTTTAATCTTGCCTCAAACTGCTTTACTAATGGAAGAACTTTATCTGCCTGTTTTAACGTCTTACAAGCAAACTGAATTTTTTACCTGTACAACTTATACTCAAAAGCAAGCACCCCATATAAGCAGTGCTCATCTAAATACTTCTAAATATGGGTTGCATGCGTACAAAGTGGATGAAAAAGAGTGGAAAATATCTGCCTGCAAGCTGGGTCCAACAGAGTCCCTAAATATCTTGTTTACATATTAAAAAAAAACAAAAAACAAAAAACAAAAAAAACTTATTCATATTACAGCGTGGGATGTGATTATTGTATTCTTTGAAGCTTTATTTCACACTTAACATACAATGACAATTGCTTTTCATTGTGTGGATTTTCAGGGTACGTGCCAACAAAACATGTTTCCCTCTCCTAAAGATTATGTTGCATCTCCCTGCTGATAGCTAGAAATAATGCACAATTAATGTTCCTAATCACTTGTTCAAAATTCAGGGGCCTAGAGGTCTAGATGGTCCTCCAGGAGAACCGGGGACACCAGGCGTTAAGGTGAGTGCTTGCATTGCTCAGTACTGTACAAAACAGACCGTGACAGGCAACACCCCACCACCACCATCCCCCCCCAGAAAAACAGCATGTCAGAAGCCATAATAAGTTTCCATTTAGTCCGGGAGGAGACTTGCGTATATCTGCCTTCTTCAAATACTTCCTTAGTATGGTGTAAGCTCATCTAAGCCTGAATCTGAAATTTCTGCACTTACCCAGCATTTAAACTTACAGCAGCTGTATGCAGCTTATCTAGCAAATGCACATAGAATTTACATGTTGTTGGTTATTTATCAGGGAGAAAGAGGAGATCCAGGAAAGAAAGGCACTCCTGGGCTCATTGTAAGTACAAGAGCCAATCTTTGTATTAAGCCTTAATGCAGTTACTACCAATTTCTGAGCTGTGTTTGGAAATTATCTGAAGCCAGCATCATCTTTCAATATTTCTCTTTGACCAGGGTAAAGCTGGAAATCCAGGACAAAGAGGAGATCAAGGTGCACCAGTGAGTATGAAATGCTCTAGTACTTCTTCCAAAACAAAAAATATCATACTTTTTTTTTGTCACTCAGATATAAGGGAATTTGTCTACTTTAGAGCAGCTGGAAAACTAACATAAAGGTTTGAATTTTTTGTACAAAGAATCAGGGGCAGAAGTGAGAGTAAGTGTGAACGTGGCAGTCTGCTACTAGACTAGTGTTTTTATGGATGATGGTCCACAGAATACATGCAGTATGATAGCAAATTGTAGCAGAACGGCAGCTGTATGTAGTATGAGGTGCTAGAAGTTGCTTTGCTAGTAGTTTTATTGTAGTTTTAAGGGAGAAAGTCATTGTGACATAGAAAATAACTATTTGACAGATTTTAGACTAGATGTATACTATCTATGTACTATATGGGGTAAATACAGAAAAATGTATAAAATGTATATGACATGTATTGGAGAAAATACCTCTTTAGGGCTTTTTTCAATGGAGATCTAAGATGTTCTGTTTGAGCCTTTCTTTTACAGAGAAGGTTATCAATCAGTCCAAATGATAGGGTATTTTCAAGAAGGAAGGAAGCAGAAATGCAGAAGCAAAGTAGTAATGGTAGTGATTTTGTGCTGAAACTGAGACTCAAAATGCTGGTTGCCGCTGCATTTCCCTTGCCTCTTCTGGTCAGATTTAGGAGCCTGTTGCTTCTCACCTTTGACAGTGGGTTTTCATTTCCTGTTCCTTCACTGGGAACTTCCTTTTATATGCGTCTACATATACACAAATGAATAAAACAAAACCTTATTAGGTTGAAATAATGAGAATTAGTACAGTTACTGGAAAGTGTAAGATACTGCACTAGTACTCCTACAGCTGCAGTTTCTAGAAGAGAGTGTGAGACAAACAATGAGCCAGGCTGAGCAGAAAAAAAAAAAAGTGGGATGTGAACCTTACTGGTCACCTCTAGTACAGTTTGTAGGACAAGACACTCATAACATTATGGTTAGGTCCAGTTTGCACACATAAGCAGCACATGATGGTAAGGAGAACAGTGAGGATCTGCTAAATGGTGGGTCAGCCAAGATCTATCCCTAAGGAAAAAAAAAAATGAGGGAAGATTTGTTCGGGGCTTCCCTACCTGCCACAAGGGTTAGTGATGTGGCAATATATGTCATCCAGAAGAAAAGGCTGCACATATTTCTTGGGTATTTCTGAGCAAGTTATTGAGTAGAAATAAGAGAGGGAAGTGGCTTTTCACAGAATGTGAAACAGCTTGTTTCCAATTGATTTTTTTATTTTACTTAATTTTATTTTAATCTTTGAGGGTTTGCCTGGGCCTCCTGGAACCACAGGAGACAGAGGACCAATGGGAGAGCCAGTAAGTTGATCCTTATGCCTGCTTAAAGATTTTTCCACATACTGTACTGAATTCCCTAGTAACTCAAGCTCCATTTTACCAAGATCTGGTGTTGTCAGCAGTGGTTAGATAGGAATTGTGGGGTAATTGTTTTAAAACTATAGTGATAGAGTCTGTCTCCCTTGCTTAGCATAACTTGTACATAAGGAGACCTGTTAATCATGTTGGAAAGCTCTCTAGTAAGGCATGCACAATGTAAGAGAGCATGGCAGAATCTGGATTGCAATATTAGGTGGCTTTACTCTGTAATGAGGTAGACAACTACGTTACAGATTATTTAAATGTATGTGCCAATACTGATATTACTGGCATTTTTTTCAGACAAACTTTAGGATTGTTATTCAGGAACTCAGGGACCACATCTATTTGGCAGGTTAAAGTTTCAATAAAAAAGAGACTGTTCTAATAAACCTCAGACATTCCTCTGCTGAACGGATTCTTGTTCTGATTATTATTATTTCAAAGCCACAGTCACTTTTATGTGGCTAATATAACAGACGATCATGTAGGATCTGCAGCAAATATATACAAAGTACTGAAACGTGTAGCCATGATAGGAATACTATTGCATCACCATCTATGGGGGTAAGTCAGATTATATAAATACAGTGAAAGAGTGTGTGCCTTCCTAGAAGGGGAACTTGGGGGAAGGCTGACATTTTGTAGTGCAGAAATCTAAGAGTTGTCAAAAAATGTGTATATTTGTTGCTTCTGAAATGGTATTTTGTACATCAAATGACATAGTTATTTTAAATCTTGAAAGTGAACTATTGATATTTCTACTAATTATTATTTCTAACATTATTAAAAAATTATTTCTAGTAATCCTTAGGCTGACAGATGCTTACAGAAAGCCATTGCACACTGGGGAGGGGGAGTCTAGAAAAATTCCAACAGCCAACAGGTTTTATTTTAGCAAATTTTCTTTTGAATGTAACTGCCTACTTCAGTTGCCAACTTGCAGGAGTGGCAAAATATGTCAACAGAAAATGTATTTTCTAACGTCTGTTATTGGATTCCTGTCACTTTGTCTCTTCCATATCATCTAATCTATTTTACCTAATCTTAATGTTGTGACATCTGAGAACCTTGCAATGCAAGGCTTATACATAAAATTCCTGCCATTTTCTGGTCAAGCCTGAATTTTTATATATATTGAAAGACTGTCAGCCTTGTCTAATCTAAGTGGTCTACTCTTGAGCAACTTACATTTCCGTTGTGCTCATCATTGTAGAATCTATACATGCAGTGTCAGCTATGAAAGAAGATATGAAAATGACACAAGACATTACAAAATGAAATGCATGGCTCTTTTTTTAACTGCTTTTGCAAGCAATTTGATTTCATCTTCTGTCAGCTGGTCACTACACAGAAGCGAGGTGCCGAAGTGGTTTCTCTTGTCCTGTCATTAGGTCTGCACAGAGCAGAAAAATGCAGATTATTGATGGAGGAGCAGAGAAACTTAAGGAATTAGAACTATTTGTAGTAGCAGGCTTGATCTAAATTACACGTTAACTTTACCTGCTTGTCAGATGACTCAGTAAAAATCTTGTTTGCAAATTATCTGTTGTTAATGGTTAAAAGGAATCCCTATATCGCCCTGTTTGCCATCTGAATTTCCCTGAAAGTCACAGGGGAAAGATGTGTTACCAAACCAGCAGGCTTAGTTCTATGTGAATATTACTACTTGACTCCTGAATCAAGCTTAAGCTTTGTGACAATTGCATTGTGGAATGTCATGGAATTGCTGCAAACCAAAATCAATGGACAGTGTAGCCCAAGTGAATTATCAACAGGAAATTAACTGCAGTTTCTGTCATTTTTCACACTTAATGAAGCTATAGATTAAGATAGATGCATCTGCTGAAGTCTTCTCATTCGTATGCAGTTTACATTGGTGCTACAAGGGAAGAACAGACTTGCGTTATCACTGCCAAGTCATCAGGAGGAGCAAAACCATATGCACAGTTTGTAAGGAGGAGGTAAAAGAAAAGAGAGTAAATATTTGCTTAAAAGGTTTCTATCACAAATATGAGTAGCAGCATCTTTACATGAGATTAATAGAGCAACAAAATGTTTTGAATGTAGAATCTCCTTAAACACAGATGAGTCCAAAAGGAGTAAATGGATATGAACTTTCTCAGAGTTCAGATTGGATACTGAAAAAAAATCTAGCGGGTTAATCTGTCTTGACATACATTCATAGTGGCTGTAAAGTCAGCCGTAAGTTACAGGCAAACTCTGCTCCCCAGGCATGCAAATCCCACTCTGTGTGCAGAGGTGGACGATCTAACCTGCATAGAGTTTGAGCATGCTGCTTTAGGAAGAGATCCATAGGTGTGTTACTACAATTAATTTATTACTTACAGTGTGGCTTACAAGAAAATGCTTGTAGCATAGTTACTGATATTATCAAAAAAGACGCCAGCCTTCACTCTGTTACACCTCAGTGATTGTTCTGTATAAACATTGCTAAATCCACAGTGAAGCACACAGTAGTTGCTTTTAGTTAATTCTGTACCAGACTGTAGGCTTTTCCACAAAACAAACCAGACAGTCTAACAAATCTTAATTAAACAAAGTCTCAGTTAATCAAGAGGAGAGCTTAGTTTAGATAATAGTTTACTTTTGGTCTATAAGAAGAGACATCTGTGTTATTCTTGGAAATCTATTATTTCAGTGTGTCAAGACTGGCAATGCGGTCTTTCAGTACTGTATGCGTTTGTCGTACTCGCATACACTGTGGGATTCAGGAGGAAAGACAACGAAGTACACTTCTTTATGCCAGTTGATAGAGTTCTGAGGAGACAAAACCAAGGCTGTGCAACATAATGTTAATTGAATGATGCATCCAAAATTTTGTTTAATGCCAGGGTCCAAGAGGACAACAAGGGGATGCTGGCACTATTGGAGAAATGGGTTTTGAGGTGAGTTTTTAATCATCCATGTACTAATTACAAACACTCAAGAAACAGAATATGACTGGACAAAGTGTTCAGAAATAATTTTTTTGAATTACCTGGAGCTGACTTAAATACCATGAGCTGCTGAGAGTCTATCTGACTTAAAGCTTTTGTGAAAAAATAATGTCTAAAATAAGTACCTCTTTCTGTTGTGAGCTGTTGTCAGGCATACATTCATGACATCTGTAGCAAACGACTTTGGGGGGGAAGAAGAAACATTCTGCATGCAGTTAGACAGCTTACCCAATACTGGGGGTTTGCAACTGGAATCAATTAATCATATGTCCTTGCAAATGGTAGGTGAAGAAAAGCAGCTGCAGGCAATCTTCTTGCTAACTTTTGCTTCTATTTTTTGCTTTGTTTTTAATAACTCTTTGAGAGAAATATGGCAGAATGTATTAGCCACATTTGCAATAAAGTAGCTGAGGGATGAACTCACTTAGAACAAAAGGGGTCTGGCCTATTCAGATGAATGCACTTCCTCAGTCACCCAGAAACCAGTCTTCTGGCTGCCTGTTCAAAAAAAAAAAAAAAAAAAAAAAATTTGATACCGTTAGCTCTTTTGAAGGCTGAAGACCTGTATATTTGTTTTCCAATGTCTGTATGTACTTGAGCCCAAGCCTAAACAGTGATGGAATTGTCAGCAAGATTTCCAAAAGGTAGATTATTACTTAGCTGGCTAGTAATTTATGATGAAGGGTACAGGCTTAGTGGTACTTCTGAGTCTTCAGTATATTCCTGATCAGTGGTGCAGTTCTGAATTCCTATTTACTCTCCGTCAGTCTCTAGTAAGACCAAACAACCGTTTTCTCTTATTTTTATTTTTCAGACATGCAGTTTTCAAAGTGTCTCATGTCATATTTTTGCTTGTATTTTGGTTGTATTATTTGGTGATAGCAAAATTATTATTGATGATCGTGTGTAACAGTAAGTCTTGTACCATGCAGGGACCTCCTGGCCCTGAAGGAGAACCTGGCCTGCAGGGAGAACCAGGCACAAAGGTAAATGTTGAAATTATTCTCTTGGGCTATTTAAATTTTCCAATTCCCATAAAAACAAATCAGAGTGTTCTGACTTATTAGCCAAGTAGATAGTGATACAGGATGTGAGCCATTAAGCAGTATTGTCATGATGACAGCATTATCTGTAAACACCATCATTCTTAGAAATGTCGTCCCTTACCATCCAATGACTTAATTTTTTGGTGATATTCCAGGGAGACATTGGACCTTCTGGGAAGGCTGGAGAACCAGGCGACCAAGGTTTAAGGGTGAGCTATGGGTGTGAATCTTCTTCCAAACAGGAAAGTATGTTACGAATGCGTCAGAAATGCAAGTCAGAAAACCTTGATTTGTCAGATTTCAATAAGTTACTTTCAGATACTTTTTAAAAGAACATTTTCAATACTTTGGCAAGTTAAATAGGGTATCGATTATAATGTTGAAATATTTCTAAATGTCTCATGTCACAGAGAGCCTTGAATAAGTGGTTTAAGCAGGAAACTAAATCCAAGGGTGTCCAGCCCAGCTGTTAAGATGACAACAAAGAATAATGCTGTGTACAGATACCCAGTCTAGATGAAATAATGGGAATGTTATGGTCCCAGCAGAGCAGGCTATCCCTCTGTACCACTGTCTCATGCAGCTGATTTGCTTCTGGTGCTGTGGATGCTGCTCATTCAGCGCTTGATTTTACCAAATGTGTGCACCGGCTAATTCTTTCTGCATGTGTTACCTCTTTCATGTGACAGTTGCCATGACAGCTGCCTACCTTTAAAGGATGAAAAAAGCTTTTAAAGTGTTAGAGACAGGTTTTATCCGGGGCACTTGTAAAAGAGCATAAACCATATCCTTTTAGACTTACGCCTTGCCATTGAGCTACTCTCTTGTTCCATTAGCTCCTTGCTATTATCTTTTTCTCCTGCCTGAAATCTCCATCGAAGTACATTCCACAATTCTGCCAGCCCTTGGAGAAGAGTAGTTCCTGATAGTGGTCCACAATAGAGGCTCTGGACTTACTTATAATTCTATTTCTGAAATACCGTGTTATTAGTGTAGGACAACTTGTGTGTGCTGTTTTACTGTCTGCATCAAAAGTTGTAAGTTGGCACTGTCTTTGAAGATCAGGTACTGAGAAAGGCAAATATTCTAAAATGTCACAGTACAGTTACTGTTGGTAAATGATGAGTTTTTCATGGCCCTAAACTGAGTCACTGAACATACCAATATAGTAGTTATCCACATAAATGTGGAAGTTTTAGGACAGAATAGATGTATTTTTGAGGTTACTGTAATTACATGTGTACTCTGAAGCTAAGCAATCTCAGTGCCACTGTCCAAATCTTCAGTGTTATACAAGCATAGTATTGCCTCAGTTTTCTAATGTTGATCGTCTTTTACATTTTCCGATGTTCTAGGTTCACAAGGCTGTGACTGTCACTGTAAATCAGTGAAAAATGAAGACAAATAAACTATCACAACAACAAAAAAGTTGTTCAAGATTCATAAAATCCAAAAAGATAATAAGCATGTGTAAAAAACAGTCTGAGTTCTTCCCAGGCAATACTTTTATCTAGAGAAGTTCTGTTAGTGGTAATAACTTTGTTTTCAACTGTTCATTTCTGTAAGGGTGAACCAGGACCTCCAGGAGAAGATGGTGTTCAAGGAAAAGATGGCCCAAAGGTACATTCAGTTTTTATAGCAGATCTAAAGCAGTCATATTAATTTAAAGACTTTAATTAATTAATTTAAATATCTTTTTTTTTGCCCTCTCTGCTTCACAAGCTCAATGGAGCCAAGTTGAGTGCACTTAGTTTTAACATGGGAGGCCCTATATATTATAGAGTTTACTGTGCCTTTTAGGCACAGACCTGTTCTACAAGCTCAACAAAGTTGAATGGCTTGACAGACAAATGCAAACTGAAGAACTGAGTACAGCTTATTTCCCTTGTGACCATCATGCTGGAAAGAGCGAGCCCAAGGCTGCTCCATGCCCTGCATTGGATCAGTGTTATACCAGGGACTGTGGCAGGTGCAAGGACAGGGGATGTCACACCCTCAAGTTGGAGATGGAGTTGGGGATGGATGAGGCAAAATCTGGCTGTAGAAGGAGTATATGAATGAGATAGAAAAGGCTTTACCCTAACTTGGAGCCTGATCTGAATTTGACTTTGAATTTGAAAAATTCCCATCAGTTTTAGCGTGATGGGTTGTTGTTTTTTTTTTGTGTGTGTGTGTGTGTGTGTGGTGTTTTCTAGGTTGTTTTTTCTTTTTCTCAGGAATAAGTAATTTGGGAACAGTAACTTCATGAAGCTTTTTTTTTTTTTCTTTGCTTTGCTTTGCTTTAGGGAGACCATGGAGAACAGGGACTCCTTGGAGAAGCTGGTGAAAAAGGAGAGATGGGGATACCAGGCATTGCCGGACCCCCTGGTGAACCTGGCATAATGGGTGTTCCTGTAAGTGTTTTCAAGTTTAAGTGGGCTTTTTGTAATTCTTTTCTTTTTAATTTTGCTTACTTTTTTTATTTTCCATTTTCCTATTGCATTTAGAGATTACCATCCTTGAACTAGCTTATTTTCCCTTTCTATGTAGTTCAGCTTTTCAGGGTCGGTAGAGAGACAAGTGTTTTCCCCATCTTAAATCTGGGATCTCTTAGCAGATAGTAATTCCTCACACTTGTCTCCTAGACACATACACCACACAGCCTAGAGTCTCTCACTTCAGGTCTCTCCTCTCCAGACAACCTTCTGTTGTTAGTCTCTATCCTCACCTTCATTCGGGGACTGTGGGCAAGCTCACAGTATTAAATCATTCTCTAAATTTTAAAAATGCCCAAATTGGCAAGAGGTGTGTAATACCATAAATTGTGCTGTAAGATGTTTCATTGTTTTGTATCTTTCCCTACTAATGGCTTTGTTTACTGTCCCAGGGCTTTTTAGTTTTTAGTTTAGATTAAAAGTTTCTCAGGGCAAAGAACTGCCATTTTGAGCAGCTTGTAAATAATGAAGCTCTAGAACTTAAAGTACATGAGATTTGGCCCCAATTTAAGATTTTGTGCTGATGTTCTCACCAAATACTTAGCTGTCATTCCTTTTAATACACTTTAACAACAAAAGCAAAATCTAAAAATAACATTTCTAGAAAAAGTGATATCCTTAACATTGAGGTGTCTTTATTTACAAAATTATTGCAGCGCAGACACCAACAGCATAGGATTTCTTAGTGTTGGTGTGGATTGTAGGGCCTTCTCTGGTAAGAGAAACAGTCAAACATGGCTTAAAACCAGTATCACATGGTAGTAGATACCACATAATCCAAACAACACCTGCTGCTGGTTCCTGATCAGTTGCCATTGGAGGATGGCCTGCCTTTCCTAACAGTGGTCTTTCTACATTGCTGCCAAGGTGGTGTAAAGACATTGTTATGGATGCTGTCCATGCCATGCTGGAACTGACTTCCAGAAATGAAGATGTATCTTGCCAGGCACCCCTTCTTCAGTTGATAATTCTGTGCTGTGGTGTGAGGTCATGTCTTTGATGGGCCTTCTCTTCTTACCTTGTCAATGGCCCTGTAATGAGGCATGTACTATAAAAAGCAAGGAGAAAGGAGGAAGAATTCCATGATTTCATTTTGTTCTTAAAAGACATTTATTCTTTAACTTCATTTTGGTGCCTCTGTGAAAGGAATTAAATAAACATATCATGAGATCACCAGTTGCCATAGATAACTAAACCAGAGATTGCAGATGGAGAGAAATGGCAGCACACATGCACAGGTCGAATAGCAAATGAGCATGATCCACAGTTAACATTGTTAGGTCAGTTTGCTTATTTGTTCTGGCGTCATGCCTAGCACCTAAAATCCATCCATATAATCTATTTTGCTGAAGTTTTATGCAACTTCTTAATGTAAACTAATCTTTTACAGCACAGTTTCCAAAGCAAGTACATAGCCTTAAGTCAGACATCAGCTTCCATTACCAAAAATTGTCATGTTCTCATTCACAGTCCTCTGGCTGCCTTCACTGTAGCTTTTATGTGATGAAGGAGTCTGAGCAAACATTAGTTTGGAGGGCCAGCTGTTAACAGCTGTGAGCACTGTCCTCTCTATCCTCTAAGCCTCAGTGTTACAATCTGCTTCTTAGGTCTTGGGTTCTTCACAGTGAACTACTCTCCTAGCAAAAGGAAGAAAATGAACTTCCAACTGTCAGCATGCTGACAGCTTACAGTGTGCTGTAGAACAAGTTTAGTTTCTGATACGGTAATATCATCCTGACTTGTTTTCTTTTTTGGATTGGCAATTCTGGAAAAGCTGGAATATTTTGTACATTAAAATTACCATAAAACAGCTCAGCCCTGGCATATCTGCATAGTATGTAATTATACTTGTATAGAGTAAACAACATCAACAGTGCTGCTGTGCCTTAGTGAGACAGGCGGGTCTGGAGATTGGATGTTTGGGAGGATGTGGTTAGTGTTTCATGTTTCTGTTCCATGCGTTCCAAAGGTGGCTGCAGTCTCTCCCCACCCATCCTCCCCAGCATCTAGGAGTGTTCAGATCACAGCTTTGGTTTAACCTCATTCTAGAGATGTAGACAAATCATGGCATCCTAGTTTAAACAAGGAAATTAGTTACCTATCATCAGTTGTCTGGGTGTTCTACAGGGGATGAGATCAATACTACATTTTCCTTAAACAGAAGCTTATGAAGCAACAAATGAGCTTCACAAATCAGTTTCAACTCTATTTATCCTGGCTTATCACCACAATATCTCTAAAAATATTATAGGTATAGACAGATACAGCTATATCTCCCCTTACCCCAAACTGAAGCGAAATTATCTCTTTGTCTTCACAGAGCTGTTGGGTAACTTGAAACCAGTGAACTCTGGACACTTCCAGCCCTTTGGGAGGGTCATTTTTTGAAGTGACCCAGAGGGCAGTGGGGTTGTAGCTCTATGGCACCCCTCACCTGCAGGCAACACACCCACTTACACAATCACCAAGAGGCTGGCAGTAGTAGGCACCACCACGTACTGAGTTAGGTCTGTCCTCTGCAGCAAGTTGTGTCAGGGCCCTGCTCTTCATGCGTAACAGCCCCAAGGTTTTGTTAGTTTTCTTCTGACTGTCTATTGCATTTCTCTAAATCCACTATTTATCTTGAAGCAACTTTATTACTAAAATAATACTTTCTGTCTGAACAAGATTTATTGGTTTTTTGTTTGTTTTCATTTGCAGTTCATTTTCACTACTTTGATAAGTGATCCCTTATGTATGCCCATTTATTTCTTCTGTAACTTGAAACAATCCTACTAACTGTCTCACAGCAACAGTTAATGAGGTTTTTCCTCCCACACCTGTGTATTACAAAAGCCTGCTAAGTTGTCCAATTTGGAGCACAGTTTAAATGTGTTTCAAGGGCCTTTCTCAATCATTGCTTTTTCCTCTTCCTAATATAAATGTACAGGGTCCTGAAGGAACACCAGGAAATCCAGGTCAGAGGGGACGTTTAGGCAAGAAGGTAGTATTTTTCATCTTCCCCAATTCCCTTCCTTTTGTCTGAAATTTACATTACAAAATTATTCCATTCAATCCCTTGACAGTGACAAGTGCCAGTCAGCACCATAAAAGATATCAGGAGGTTTTATATGTTGGTAGTTTCATACTGCAGTCTAATGATGAAATGAACTAAGTCTATCCCTATTTTCTGTCATACTTCAAGCTAATTTTTTTTTGTTAGCCATAGCAATTAGAATCGTCATTGTTCTGCACTTGATAACATTTGAGACCTTAGGAAATTTAAATTTGGATTGGGATGTGCTCCTCAGAACCGTTTCTGCTGCTATCAAAATATATTAAGCTTTGGCTAAACCAGAAAAATACATAGGCTTTATCAGATATTTTTTTTTCCACTGCAGAGTTCTGGGTTCAGACATTCTAAGAACTACAGTAAATGACATGGAAATGTAATAGTCCTCTTAAATAATGCTGTTACACACTTTGGTTACGCATTGAAACTGTGTTTGAAACATAGTATCAATCTCTTATTATTTTTAATACAATAACACCAATAGGGGGAAAAAGGGCAGCTTGGCCCTCCTGGAGAAATTGGACCTGCTGGTGACTCTGGCCAACCTGGAGAAATTGGTCCCAAAGGTGCAAGAGGAACTCGAGGCCCCTCGGTTTGTACAAAATAAGCTTATTGAAGAGCTCATGTATTTATGGTTTAGCAGTGTCATGTCTCTCCATGGGAGGAGGCATGTCACAACTGTAGCATGTGTAAATATCACCAACTGTAGCTGGAGATGCAGGCAGTGTTTAAACTACGTAGAAGTTCTTCCCAGCCCCTGGGTACCAATGTGTGCCCTGGCCTTTCAGTGTTAGAATTAGACCTATGCACCTTTCCAGACAGAAATTCATGGACCTGCAAGGAGTCATCTCATGCTCTGGTCGTGTTACTGATCTGGCAGTCTGAGGAACAGGGTGGCAAGGCATGCCATACAGTACACACGCCCCACAGTCCAAATATAACTTCACTGATGTTGCTGTTTCTTAAACCTTTCTAGTTCCAAGAACAGAAATCGTGGGCTTCAGTATTACATAAAGTAAGCCTTAGTTGTGGCTGAAACAAAGCATTTCAGATGAGGACTGCTCATCCTATTGAATGGGAGTCTGGTCCAAGGTTAACTGATTTAAGTGTATTTCCATTAACCTATGAATGTCTCTCATCACAAGCTTTCTGAGCGTGCTCCACGCTGTGTGATAGCAGATGCAAAAACAAATGCGCCCTCCATGCAAGTGAGGCAGTGTGCCTATCTCACACCTCCAGGGTCCAATCCTGTAACCACTGAATGCAGCATTGTTTCCCTGAACACATGAAGTTTAGAACCAAAGTAACTAATGGCCAGTATTTTCAAGAGAGGGACTTGGAACTCATACTTCCTAAGGTGAGGACCAACATCAGCTTCTCTTGGCATACTTTGCATTTATAAACAAAGTTCCTCCACACTTCTGAAAGTTCAGATCCATTTGATCTTAATTTTGCACTGAGATTATAAGGTTAGGATTGAAAATTTTGACCATCATTTCCACAGAACAAGGAAAAAGCCCAGTATTCTTTAACAAATGAAATTGGAAATAACTAGGAACTAATCTGTTGTTCTCAAATCTCAATTTCTGAAGATTTTTCCCAAGTGATGACTTTATAAAGTATACATTGTTGTAACATTTTAAAAGGGAGCTCATTTTTCTATCACTGATTACTGCATTTAACAGGGACATTTAGGAGGAATGGGACCTGAAGGAGAGTTAGGAATTCCAGGTTATGGGGTGAGTTTTGTTGTTGTTGTTGTGTTTGTTTGTTTGTTTGTTTGTTTGTTTTTTACTGAATTGATGTACACACAGATCCCTATGTAACTCTGGTGCTCTAAATAATTTCAAATATCATGTGGGATCTGTATCTAGAATACACAAATGTCTTGTGTGTCAGATACATATATTTATATCACACCTGTTTGCCTACTCAGAAGTGTTAGCCTTAAGCAATGGTGACTGTTTTTTGTGAGTTCACTAGCAGTTGTTCCCTTAGCTTTGAGACCATTGTTTGTCCAGTGCATCCCACTCTATTTGTTAATAAAGTTCCTATAAAATTACTAGAGCTATTCGTTATAAAGAGAATTCAGCAAACCACCACCTCTGCTTACTGTCTGGCTAGGCAGTTTCCCTTTCAGTAGCAGAACCAATGATTGAATGAGGTTAGTAGAAGGGCATAAAGATGTTGTGGCTTTCACTGAAAAATAATTACTGTTCTCCAATGATCATCATAGATGGATTGAATCCTGCTCTTACAGACCAAACTGCCATGTCTGCTCCAAACAGAAAGTCCATCTGTGTCCCTAGCTCTGAAGTGAGAAGCAGCCCAGCTCCCCTCACCTGCATCAAGCCCTGCCAGAACCTTTGGTTTCCCACTATGCACATGCATTTTCCTGCACACAATAAATTTTCTGCCTGTGCCCATTAATTTTGTGCCACATTGCCATTTAGCAAGCAGCAAAATATAATGACAACAAGCATCTAAAAGAATTAATTGTTTTTTAATTATTTGTGTTGGAACTAATTTTTTTTGTTTGTTTGTTTCCTTCTTTAGGGTCAACAAGGTCCTCCAGGGCCTTCAGGGCCCCCAGGACCCAAAGGAGAGAAGGTATGAAGATGGATTATTCCTTCCTATAGTTTGAGTAATTATAAACAAAGGAAATATTACTGTATGCTCACTGTTTTCCTCAGCATGCAGCAAAGCCTCCATTTGCAGTTTTTGTTAGTATTGTGAGAGAATATGAAAAGAAATACAAACTGGGGAAACTGATTATTCAGAGACAGAGTTCTGAATTATAGTAGAAATGTTTCAGGTTTTAAAACACAAGGTACCCATTGCAAAAAATACATTTTATTGTATCAGATAGCATCACTGCCCTCAGTAAGGACTGCTTGCAGAAATAATCAGTGTGGGAACTGCTAAATATCCACTTAACTTTAAGCCTGTGAGTACTCCCATGGATTTTGCTGTAGGTTCAACTAAGATGGTTAAAGCTCTATGGTTAGTATAAAATGTTAGGGGTAGTATATTGCCTCAATGTTGCTATTTTAGTGTCAAATTCACTGTCGTTCTTTTAAGCCCCAAGTCCTGCAAACATGTTTGTGTGCAGAGTGAAGTCTGTGTAGCCTCACGCAGGTACAAGGATTCCCTTCATGAAGATTAGTTTAGAGTTGCGCCTGACAGAGAATCGTGTTCTTACATTAGGGCCAGTTTTGCAATGAATACTGCTAATAGGCAATTAGTGAGGATTTTATAAATAACTTCTGAGAAAATCTTCAGAAACAGTAGCTGAAAACTGAATTGTTGGGAGCTAGGAGTCTAGCTTGCTTAGTCACTTCTGAAAATGCAGTTTGCACTTTTGAAACCTGTAATTGTATTTAAAATATGTGCCTCTTTGCATTAAATATATTGGTAAATATCTTCTAGAACACATAACTGTTTTGTCTATTACTTTGGATGGTGATTGTTTCATATTTAAAATTACAAATAAAACAATCCTGTTTATGCTGATTGTTGGAGTTTTCTGGACACTTGTTTGTCTATATTAAGTATATTTCTCAAGACAGTGGAAGAAATTTTCTTTTTTGCTCTTGTCAAATACCCTGTTTCTTCATTCCGAACAAATGATTACGTGGACATTGTTCAAATACTTTTTTTAATAGCTGCATTTAAGAGCAGAGCAAATACTTATTTTTTTAGTCCTATATTTGTTTCTTAAAATGAATGGTGCATGTTGAAATGGAGTTACTACTTCCACTGTATTAAAACTATAAGCATCATATTCACCAGTAGCGTCTACACCGTATGCTTTCTGGTGTATTAATAACATTTGAACACGTGTGCGTTATAGACAATGTTGAATTTCCAAGTAAATGTTTTTACATTTGCCTTTATTTTAGGGTTACCCAGGCGAAGACAATACAGTGCTTGGACCACCTGGGCCCATAGGTGAACCAGTAGGTCTTTGTTTCTCAAAAAAATTATATTAGTGCCTCAAGACAAGAGACAACACAGGCTCTTTCTGAAACTTCATATCACTGTCTAAGGAGTCAGTACCCCCTTGCACAAAAATGTAGAGTGATGGTCCTTTAATCAGTAATCCCTCTCTGAAAAATGCAGTCGTGCTCTTTCCTGCTTTAAGAGTATGTGCCTTGTGTTTAATTACACTAATGCCATCAGTCTGTGTTTAGACCAGCATGTTTTGGAATAGAATTTTTACCCTCTATGTTTATACTGAATTATACCTAATTGCTTCACTAACCAGAAATATATTTTGACTTCATTATCACTGCAAAGCTAATCTAGCTGATTTAGAGAAAGAGCTTCATTTTGTAACCTTTTGTTTACTAAATTTCTATGCAATTACAAACACGTCCAAAAAATAAATGCAATCTCAAAATCTTATTAAAAGCATTTGATGTTCAGGCTTTGTGTCAGAAGTAATACTTGTGCAGCCTACTTCTCTTCAGATTGACTTTAATATTTGTACCTCACCTCCCCAGAAAGCAGGGACTATAAGACATAGATGTAGCTGAAGACAGAGTCTGGACCAGGTTCTTAACTTAATTATGGAAATGCCTGAGGGAAGAGACTCCAGCCAATTCTGTTGTAACTGAGCTGACTCTGCCATGCTGACTGTCCAACCATTGCAAGCAGGGCCTTTGTCCTTTGCAGATTTCCTTTAGGAAACATGCCATGAACATGCTGAAACCTTGGAGAGTATAGAAGCAGTTGCATAACAGTGTCTGTTGGTGGATATGCAGTAGATGTGGCTAATCTATTCATTTCTGAACTGTAAAGATACTCTGCAGTTAGTGATGCCCAGCCAATTTTTCATTAAGTGCTTTTACTTCAGACATGGGAAGAAAAAGGCAGTCCTTATTTCATCTAATGAGTGGCTGGATGTCTTTTTAAAAGTCTTGGCCATTCTTACTTTCTCTGGGCATAATTCCCTATTCCATCATTTTTCCTTTGACTGAGATTTGGTCCATTTGCTTCAATGAGAGTTAAAATTCCTGGGAAAAGTCACATTTCTTGTGGGATTGGAGTAATGGGCTTTCCCTACAGTAGAGGCCATAAGGTGCTTGAATGCAGCAGGAAGAACCATGAGTCAAAAAAATCATGCCATTCCCTCTGCTCGGTTCTTACATGTGAGAGGTGTGCTGAGGGATTGAGGTTGCCTTTTTATTAGAATGAACTTCAAAATTAAAGCAGGTTCTGCGTACAGCAAGCCATTTCAGAAAACAACCTCATTTACCATGTGTTGTCCTATGGAAGCCATAAGAGAGTTTTCCTTACATGCCATGAAAGCGAAGTCTGGCCGTTCATGGAGAGTCTTAATTCTGATACCGTATGTATATGGGTATAAACCTGGAGAACTTCTACTGAGGTCAATATTCCTATTTCATTTTTGCCCATACAAGATCCATCTTTTAGCTTCTGGTCTTCAGTTACATAATATTTTAGATAGTGTCTCCTGCCTGACTGTAATGCATTTTGTTTGGAAAAAAAAAAAAATGTTTATTCTTTTAGACAAGCTAACTTTAATATTAGTAATCCTCAACTCAGTCTGGTTGGTCAGTCTGTTTTGAGAGAAATCCAAGCTTTCTTTTTTCACTTCTTTGTGGCAGTGTGTCAGTCCAGCTGTTACATTGTGCGCTTTGTTTTTCTCTCCAGGGGCCTAGTGGGGAACGTGGAGATAGAGGAGATCCTGGTGATGAGGGCTACAAGGTAATTAATACCTCTTGCTTTTTAAGTCTTTGTATTTGAACTTGGCGTGCTGTGCATACATGTAGAGTAATGCAGCAAAAGTATTGTCTTCTCTCACAAGTGTGCGAAGATGCACTTGCTGTTGCCTCGCTGCACTGATGAGTTCTTAAAAAAGATTGGAGCATCTTTCATGTGAGGAGAGTCTAGGAGAGCAGGGACTCTTCAGCCTGGAGAAAAGAAGGCTCAGGCAGGGGATCTTAATGTGTATAAATGCCTGATGGGAGCGAATCAGGGTGAAGGAGCCAGACTCATCTCAGTAGTGTACAGGGACAGGCAAAGGGCACACATTGAGACTCATGAAATATTCCATTTGAACACAAGAAAACACTTAAAAAAAACAAAAACAACAACAACAAAAAAACAACTGTGAGGTTATCTGAGCACTGGAACAGGAGGCCCAAAGAGAGGTTGTGGAGTCTCCATCCTTGGAGATACTTAAAACCCAACTGGGCATGGTCCTGGACAGCCTGATGGCCCTGCTTAAGCTTAGTCACTCTAAATGATCTCAAGAGGTCCCTCCCAGCCTAAATGATTCTGTAAGGCAGAATCAGTTAATGTTTTTCTTTGAAATGTAAGCACTATTGCTTTGTAAATCTAATCCTAATCATTATTCATTAATTGTATGCAGTCTTTCAGCAAATACAAATGGATGGTAACTCATTCTGTTTGTTGAAATACAGAAGAGACGCTCCTTGACGTGGAATATCCTGTTTAAGTTACACAGACAGTGCAGATAGACATAGTAATAAATCAATGAACCAAATACAGTCTGTGCTCTTGGAAGTGGAGGATTGTTTAAAATATATGTTTCCCTCTTGCAGTGAGTTTGGAGTAGAGAGTTTAAAGAAGAAAAGGTCCCTAAGGTCTGGTCTCAAGAGAGCTGAGCATACTTTATCCAGGTGAAGTCAGTGAAGCTGGGGCCACTCAGCACCTCCCAAGATCAGCTTTAGAAGGAAATCTGTAGCTCACTGAGCATGACATACTAAGTTATTTTTATTGCAATATATTATATTTTCTGCTTCCCAGGGTCACATAGGTCTTCCAGGGCTTAGAGGACCAATTGGACAGCAGGGGCCCCCAGTAAGTGTTTCAAATGTGAGGTTTCTCTATTGGTTGTTGAAATTACATTTTCATATCTATTCAAATGATGTTAGTTATTTATTTAATATATGTTCTTTCTAAAGGGAGAGCCAGGTGGATTTGGGGAGCAAGGACCAAAAGGAGAAAGAGGTTCAGATGTAAGTAGAAAAAAAGTAAAGAAAGGATGCACTTAATAGGAAATTGTATGTTTTTACTGTTCACTGACTATCCTTGGAAAAGAAGGAAGTGTAGTGTTTTGATACATAAGACTTCTTTTAAGAGTGAAGCATGATTTCTGACTGATGTTCTTAAAGATGACATAGTATTTGCCTTTATATGCTAGTGTCACAAGAAGAGTAGGGCTTTCCACCACGTGTTCTCATGTTGCACATCCTGTGAAGTCTTCAACAACTTGAACCAGCACACTTGAGTTGAATTCTGCATAAATTCATATCATTGTCTACCACTATGATTTGAATGGTGCTCTAGACAAATTTATTACAGTCAGTTGTAAGAAATCTCTGTGCTTGCTGACATCTCTATACTAAAGATATTTAGGTTTCAAATCAGCTCAAATCTAGATGCAAGCTGTTTTGTAGATTTAGGCTGAATTTTTGCTAATTACTTAACTGAAGGTTCTTTTCATACTATTTCAAGTCCCTAAGCAACACATCTGAGTCACCCAGTCTGAAGTGGGGACAGTGCAATGCCCAGTGCTCAATGAAGCTCCAGCAGTTTTTGTGGTTACTTCTACGGCTGGCAATAGCCACTTGCACATGGATCACACTGTTCTCTCTCTTGCAGGCATAGTTTGGCTCACCTAAGATGCTTGTGTAGTATCTTGGCATTGATATGACAGTATCTATTAATGGCATCTTGCCTTTCACTGAAAAGAATCAGTTTTCATACGCAAATTCTCTTTTGAAACTATTGGGCTTGTTTTTCTGAATATTAAGCTTTTAGGAAAGTTTTGTAAATGACTGGCAAAGCATCATGAAAATTATTCTGTGGTTTTTTTTTGTTTGTTTTTTACTGTTATATAAGGTTGAAATTCGGTGTTTGTCTTTCCTTTTCATACTTGTAGGGACAAAAAAATTTGTAATGGAAAATTGCATAGTGATCTTAGCAAATATGTGTTATTTGATAGATAAGTGGTTTTACTTTGGGGTAACAAAGCATTATGAGATGCTCTTCTGGAAAAATTTGAGTGATATTCAATTATACCCTTAAATGGAATTCTTTGTGGCAAACTAGCTCTGGAAAACACTCAG
The DNA here is from genome assembly GCA_013399115.1 of Anseranas semipalmata. NCBI lineage: Eukaryota > Metazoa > Chordata > Aves > Anseriformes > Anseranatidae > Anseranas > Anseranas semipalmata. Next base: position 668,322 of record VXAA01001622.1, read on the forward strand.
GATTTTACTGCTCTGATTTGTAAACAAAGCCTCCTGGTACTGTGCTGCACTGAATTTTCACTCAGACCTGGAAATAAAGAATTTGCTACAGAATAGTAGAGGAAATGACAGAGCAAGTCAAGAAGAAGATAAAAGACCAAATCTTTTCCTTTAGAAATAATAGTTCGTCTTGGTGGTGTGTTGAAAGTTGCCGAAAGTATTTTACATTGTACCACAGGGTGACTTTTATTGACTTTTGAGATTTCAAAAGATTTAGGCTAAAAGATTTCTTTGCCTTTGCAACTTAAATGAGATATTTTGTCTGAAAAGTTCCATAGACAATTGTTAAAGTTTCAAAATTTTCTATGTGAATACAAGAATCTATAGTAGGTTAGGAATGGGAAGAAACAAAAACGAAATGTGATGTGTAAACATTGTCAGCATGCACTCTAACCATGTGGTCAGATATATTGCCTTTGACAAACTATTCACAGCACAGGATAAAATTGGTCATTCCTCTGTTCCCTTGGGGAACATTCTCTTTGTGTTGCAAATGCCCCTCAGATTAAAACTGCCATTGGCAAATATGGAACCAATATCCAGCCTGGAGCAAACCAACAGAGCCTAAAGATTTACACAAAAATGTTAATAGTGGAAACATCCATACAGTCTTTACTCTGTTGGCATGCCTGGTGCTGCTATAGCAAGCCTTACAAAGCCAATGCCATAAATTGCGATGCTGAGTCATCTGGGTTTAGTTTATATGCATTCAGAAATTTTAATGAAAACAATATAAAGTTCTTTGAACATACAGGTTCCTGTTCTGATTGGTGGACTTTATGTATGCCTTTATTAACAAAAAGACATTAAATTAATAACATAATTTTAGAACATAGTTTTGCTGATTTCATCATATTCACATTATTTAAAAAAAATACACTTAGAATTACCATTATTCTTATCATTATTCTTTTATTGCATGTTATGTAATATGGCAGCATAGTAATTTAGCATAGCTTTTGCTTCAAGAATACTGTTAAAAGTAATCAATCCAGAAAATCCTGGAAGCTCTTTTCTACTTGATCAATGCTAACAAGTGTTATTTTTGTCTCTGCTGTCTGAGGGTTCATATCTTTGACAGTTAGGATAAAATTCCTGCCTATGTTGTAATTTATGAATACTTTCTAAATTTTGTGACATGTTTTAGATATTTATGTTCCATGAGGACTATGCTGTAAACAGAATTCTCAGATCCTTTTGACCCACTCCAAGTTTTTCTGCATTGGTACTTGGTTCCTGTGTCACTAAACCACTTACAAGAACCTTATCTTCTATCTGTATTACTCAGTTGTCTGAGACTACAGATTCCTAGATCAGTCAAGCCAAAAAAAGAGTATTTTTATGTAAATTTTTAGTCTACATTTTAGATAAAAAAGAATGTTCCCATTTGTGACACTACTGTTTTCTAGTACTCTTCCACATACATCCAGTGCATCTACATTGCCAACTTTTAATGATTTCCATTTTTGAAAGGTATTGAAAATGCTGTAAAAGCATACTTCCTTACAGGGGTGTGGTTTTCTACCAGAAAATGTATTAACTTATTGAAAAACCTCTGCTGTCTCCTGAAGTGGAAATGATCTGATACAAAGCCAGGCAATGTGAACATTTGTATTAGAGGGGAAAACAATTCTCAGCTCTTCTTAGGGGATTGGGTTTATAACATTTGTCAGCTCACCAGTATTTGTAACTTTTAGGGACCCACAGGGAAGAAAGGAGCAACGGGTCAGGCAGGCAAACCTGGAATTCCTGTAAGTAACAATATTATAGTTCTATAATCTTCAGGTTATAAAGGAAAGAAAATGATTATTGGTAAAACCAAAACTGAGTCATGTCAGTGGTACCAGAAAGTCTTCTGCTCACTCTGAAGAACCTTCTCATTATCCAGCAAGTGTAAAGGAGCCCCCATGAAAGTAAGACTGATTTTTGAAACTGTATTAAATCATATTGATTTACACTCAGTTACTCAGCACGTGGAGGTGAAGTGCAGCTATTATAACAACAAGGTGCTTCCTACTTACACAGTTACTTAATTAGATGATTTGTTTATGTTGCTCATAGTCCACGTGCAAGTTATCACGTTATATTGCACAGAGCTGTACTACTGTTCACTCCTGGCTCCCATCAGTTCCTTGAACAGCTGCAGCCTACAGAAGGCTGTATCCATGTGTCCATGGTGTATACAGCTGACAGATCTCTTGAGATTTTCTTCTTTCTCACTTGCCCTGAACTGAAATTTTTAATATTCTTTCTTGAATAAGTGGAGAGAAGCTAACTTGCATCCCTTTCTCCCTGAGGGAAAAGAAAGAGCAGGAAGCAGTAGGTGTTCTGTAAACATAACCAAGAACAAAATGCATCAAGGCTATTTTGGTCCCCTAATAAATAATACCACACAAGCACATATTGTAAATGCATTTTACTACCTCACATCAAAACATTGTCGGTAACCAGAGAAATGCAGCTGCTTCACAGAGCTTGTACCTTCTAGTCAGAGTGGAAGAATAGTCTTTTGAAGGCAAGCAAACTGTGTGTCTTTTGTAAATATTTGGCTCTTCCTTCTGGAGGACTGCAGAGAGAGTATCGTTCTGCAGATGGAGGAAAAGAGGGAAAGGCAAGAAAAATGTGACATGAAGCTTTTCAGTGCATGTATAGCAACAGTTAGCACAAACTTGTCTAATTAGAAGTTAGTGTGTATTTTTAATGTGTACGAATTTGAACAGCATAAATTTGGAAATGTACAATATATACTATCTAGTAAAATGAAGGCATATGGTTAGTTTTTATTACAGAGTCACAGAGATGACTTTATCAGGTTTCCTTGCTTCAGTTTAAGAATCAACGCACTCAGCCATCTTCCAGGCCTTGCATTCAGAGGGGCCAGCCCCATGGTTTCAGCTGAATTTGCTCAGATCCCACAACACAACAAATGTACGGTTAAGCCAATAGCATTTTAAACCAAACATGCTAACTCAGAGCCATCTCTGTGAATATTCATCTGTGTCACTGGGTCTATTATTATTTAGGGTTTAGGAAATATTGTGACTGAAATCTAATTCTGTGATAGTGAAGGTGAAGAGAGACAACCGTGCTGTATTTGGTTTGAATTTGTTTCAAGGGAAAACCAGGACCAGCAGGGAAGAAAGGAGCAATGGGTTACCCTGGACCAGAAGGCATTCCTGGGAACCCTGGCAAGCCTGGGCTGGTGGGGAAGCCTGGCCCTAAGGTAAGTTGCTTTCTACATATCCCCTCTTTTTGTCATTCTGCATTACAGATTTTCCAAGTCTAGGGTGTTTAAACAAAAGGAACCATTCCCAGTTCTGTTGGCATCTTGAAAATTAGGCCAATTCTTTGTTTTCTTTCTCTTTTGCTCCTGATATTCTGACTAGGAAGTAAAATTAGCGTAAAGAGTGCTGTGAGAGAACTATTTCATTAGCATATGTTAGTGGTAACTACAGCTAAGTGAAAACGTTTTTTTAATGTGAGATGCTTCACAGTTCTGTTCCCAAATATGAGCCATAGATTCCAAGTGAGACAGTTTTCTCTCATATTCTGAGATAATCCCACATTTTTCTCACTGTTTTGAATTTGTAACCTGTGTGTTTCCAAGCAATTATGAAGCTTTCCCAAAAACAATGAACAGTATTAGGTATCTGAGGAAGTACAGAACAAGGAACATTCTTGGCAACAGATTTTTTTTGTCTGTCTGTGCTTTGCTGTGGGCAAAGGGTGGCAGCCTGCACTGATGGTGCTTCTCAAGCAGTGACAAGGATTTTCACTCATTCACACCAGAGAAGAGTAAAAATTCCTTTAGCCATTTTAATTCTTGATTTCACACTTTGATTTCAGGTATAGTATTTCTTATCAGATGGACTAGTAATTGTTACAAAAGGATATCAAGTTAAATCTGATGTGAAAAATTAAGGTGCTGAACGAGACACTTACAAATACAAATTTGCCCATCTGAGAGAAAATTAAACAAGATGCCCATAGGGGGCAGGTGTGCTTTCTTTGAGCCTCTCAGGTTTCAGATAATGGCCTACTGAATCTCTTTCAAAAGTGCTTAATTTTTTGGAGTTGTATTTAGGAGTAACACCCCAAAGAATTCTTACATTTTGGCCTTTTCATTCAAAATGTCATCTTTCATATTAAAAGTTACTCCATTACTTCATAATAACAATATAAAGTAGCATTATAATTTGTAATAAAGAGAGACTTTTAACTGATTTTTCTCATTATGAATAAAAGAACACAACTTTTGCTATGTAAGTTTATCATTCCATGAGGCTGTAAGCCGCAGTACCATATTCAAAACCTCTGGAAATCACATTCAATATAAAAATCATGTTTTGTATAACCCTTTTATTTCTATGAATGCTTAGCGGACTGTCATATGAAATAGAAGATACCTATACATGTTCTTTCTACTAAATGACATCACAGCAACATTCATTTGGATGGTGGCAAATTTCCACTTTTTATTTTTTAACATGGCAATTGGCTTAACTCCATGTATTCAATAACATGTTTTTTCACTAAAAATAGTTGCTATTGTTTATAGTTTGATGTTATCATACATTTTCGTAAGAAATGTTCTGATCTTCTTTGATGTGGTAAAGTTATACTATATGAGTACTTTCAGAGTGTACATAGTCATACTAATATTATCAGTATGCCCGGTATTTATAAATAGGCGTGTTGAATTTTGAATGTTTCTGTGGGAAGGTAGTCTCATTTCTTCTTGATGTGGAGTCCCTTCTTCTTGGAAAATTAATACTACGAACCTCAACAGTATTTTCAGCTCATCTGTAGTGAATGAATTTAGCATCTTGTTTCCATCAGAAGGAGCTTATTATTTTAAGCTCAGAATCCTCAGAGTTCTAGCTAAACAGATATCACACAATGCTCTTCCAAGAAACATCTCAAGGAATCATCTTCTGTAATTAACAGAGATTAGTGCTCTATTCCTGCAGATTTCAAAGTAGAATTAGAAAAGAATTATATAAGGTTCAGCTCTAAAGACTATTAATCTGAATATGCAAATTTGCAGGTATGGGAGAAGTTTTAAGTTTCATAAACTATTCTATATGTTTCCCTGTGGGAGGTAAAAGCAGTCACTGGTATGTCCGTAAGTGCTTCCAGATATACTCAAATTGACAACTTCTGTGGAAAGAAAATTGCTTAGGATTTCTAGGTCCCTGGTACCTAACCTGGTGATCCAGCTGGGCAACTGTTCCTATTTAGGAGCTTGCTAATAGAGGTGAAGCCATGCATAAACATAAACCCAAACAGATAATTGATTCTCTTGAAGGTTCTCAAAAGGCTTTCAAGGTCTAGGTAGGTTATGCCACAGATGAGATCAGGATATGTTTAGGTTAGGACAGAGCAAGGTTTGAGATGAACACTGACCTGAACATTTGCAGTGAACTAAGGCATGCTTAGCATTTGCTTTGCTTGACAGTCAGTGACTTGTTAAGTTGCAAGAACTTGACTTCTCAGAATCTTCAGGCTACCCCACAGTTAAAGTGCATATAGCTATGTTGCTAAGTATGATGGGTTTTTGCTTTTTGAAGAATTAACAACAATACAGATGATACTGCTGATCATTCTTTCCATATGTTTTGATATACTATCAATGTGTCCATGTATACAGAAAGCATTAAGCAGCTTTAGCTGATTGTATTGCCTGTTTAACATACAATGAAAAAATACGTTTGGCCTTTCTGCTCATAATCAATTATTTTCAATTCATTAAGGGTAATAAGGGAAACCCAGGCTTAGCAGGTCTGGCAGGTTATCCAGGAGCTCGAGGTCCCAGGGGATTGCCAGGCATGCCAGGGCCCATGGGAGCACCTGGACTAAAGGTACGCATATATGACCTTGTTATTTAAGTGCAGTATTACTGATATTGCTTAGTCTTCATACTGCATGCAGTTATTGTGGAACCACCATGTTACTGTTAATTGTACAAGTAATTGATATCAAAATTTATTTGAAGGGTGAGACTGCAGACTGAGCTGACCTTCTCAGGTTCTACTGATAATATTAAGTAGACTCATTTCAATGGTAAAAGAAGCAAAGAATGGAAACATTACAGATGATTTCCACCATTTAGAGTAGGATTTTTCATTTAAGATGATGGTTTGCAGTGCTGTGATTTTATCAGTAGCAGTTTTTAAAACCTCAACTTAATTGAAAACTGGAGAGGGAAATACTGTCTATCTTTGTTCTCTTTTCATGAAGATATTTTAGTATAAACTGTATTCATTATTTGTAGTGTTTATTGCCAATGCTCCGAGTCTGGATTACACTCCTTTGTCTAGACAATGAACTGTAAGGAGGTAGGTCCTGCTCAGAAAAGCTTGCAATCTGAAAAAGATGGGGAATAGATGAGGTGAGGGAAAAGGTTGTTTAGGGTTACCAGGTTGTGCAAAATAAACATTAAGAGTAGACATACTGAGTCAGGCCAAAAGTCTGTCTTTGTTAGAGCTAAAAGGAAACACCAAAGAAAGAGTATAAGTGCAAAAAAATCATGGAAGGTATATAGTCCCAACCCTTAATTACTTGCAGATTGGTAATCTCCTGAGCTAGACATGGTTTCTATCTATTTGATAGTCCTCAGAGGATTTCTTTAGCATGAACTTGCCTAGTTTCCATGCGAATTGATGTGAACTTCTAGTCTAACAGCAAGGAGTTCCACAGCTATACTATGCCATGCTCAGAGGATTGCTTTTTTAATTTAATACTAACCTGCCTATTCTGTATTTCATTTTGTGCACTTTCATGGGGAGGTACCATACTGGAAATGGCCTGAAATGTATGGTTTTTGTATCTTTCCAAATCAAGGAATAGTCAAGTCATTTTAGTGAAAGACATAATTATGGAAAGTATTACTGATGGAAATGAAATGAATAGAGTAGGTTTATTTCTTAAAACAGAGAGAAAGCATATTCCACACTTCTGCCAGGAAACTAATCTTTGCATTTATAACTTTCATAGTTATAACAAAGGATGTATTATCTTCCTATTCACAGGGTGAGAAAGGGCTTCTGGGTCATCCAGGAAAACAAGGTAAAAGAGGCCATCCAGGATCACAAGGTGACCAAGGACCAGCAGGAGATGCTGGTGTGAAAGGACAGACTGTACGTAATCACAGCTGTTGATGCAAAAGAGCTACTCCAAGAGGTATTGATGTGAAATAAGTGAGGATGCCTGCCTCTATTACAGGGAGAAGACGGAGATCAAGGTTTGATGGGGTTTCAAGGATTCCCAGGTCCAAAAGTATGTGTTTTTTCTTTTTGGTTAGATCTTAAGCCATTTACAGAGTGAAAATATTAGGAATGCATAGATTTAATCAGCTTTAACAATAATTTGTTCAGAATGTATCTGAACTTGTTGGAACATTGTAGGCAGAGCTATGTACTCCATGTTCAAAGATGAATGGTCTGGGTCAGTGAGCTTGGTATTTTCACTGTTACTGCTCTTAGAAATTATTTTACTTCCACTGGTTACAAGAGATGAAAACAAGTCAATAGCTAATGTTCATGTTTGACTAAACTTTTCCTTTGTATTTTCAGGGTCCTGCAGGGGACATTGGCTTAGTTGGAATTCTGGGTCCAAAAGGTCCAACAGGGCAAATTGTAAGTGTTTCACTCCATTAAAGTAATTGTCAGGATGGTTTGCAGGTGGCACATATTTTTAAGTTAGGGAATCCTCTTTTTTCCTACTAAAAAGGCCAGAACCTGCTAGCCGAGCCTTTCTCTCAGACTATGCCTCCACTAGAAGCCCTTTGCCTGTTCTTCCGTACTGGTCTGGTTACAATGTGGGCACAGATGCACAAGCAGAGCTGGGTTCTCAATCTTTAAGGAAAAAAGCATGCTCAGCTGACAGTTATACACTTCTAGCATAATTTTATCTACACAAGTCTCTTTATCACTGTCATTTCATATCACTTGTCTGTGGGGGTTTAACAGTCTCTTTTTCTTCTTACTGGCAACAATGCTGGTTGTATAACTCTGTCCAGCAGTGAAACATAAAAGGGTCAAACTTTGCCTACAGTAAGAGAGGATAGTGCTCAGGCATTGTGAATTAATAAATAATCTTTTAAAATAAATAAATTCCTTTTTATCCATAGGGTTACAAGTCTGCATTAGCTCATTCTTCATGACACCCTCTTCATGACATTCTACTTTCTTACTCGCCAAAAATGTGGAAGCATTTTGTAATATTTGGGAGTGTGCATCCAGCTTACAGCATAAAGTGAAACACAGGAAAGGAGGAAAGTTTGCAGCATGCGAAGTCTTACTGCAAAATGCTCTTCTATCACTGCTGCCATTGACATCATAGAACTTACTCAGTTCAGTTAACCAGATGCAGAGCAAAGGCTTTAGTAGCGTTCTAGTAGTTTAGTATTGTTCTAATAGCTGTTTTCTTTTTCTAAACATTCCTATACAAGATAACACTGGAAATGGGCAATTTGCTCTGAGTGAAACAGAACAGTAAAGTAACATTTTAGCAGGATTTACTGGCAGCCTTACAAGAGCACTTGTGGGCAGTAGTACAGTTCAAGATAACAGTGATTGTAGCTCAATGCGTATGTGGTCTTTGGTAGTCTGTACTTAAGTTTCCACTATTTTTAGTACAACTCTCACATTAAAGAATGTGGGGGGGCTTTCCAAGCATAACTATTACTAATTATTAAACTAATTACCTTGTTGATTATGTAGCAATGTACACTTAGTGTTCAGAAAGAGAATATCGCTGTGATCTTTTGGATATTTGCCAGTGCTGAGCAACCTGAAAGCTGGACGTGTCATAAGGATTTTCTTCATTTTGAAAACATGGTGGACTAATAAATTCCTATGTTTGTTTACAGGGATATGTTGGTCCTGTTGGTCAAGAAGGCATTACAGGCCCAACTGGCAGGCCTGTAAGTTTCCCTTCTATTTTGCATAGTTTGGTTATTTCACCTTCCTTTATTTTTAATAATCTGTTTTACAACTAGCCACCAACATGATTGTTACCATCCTCAGAAACACAGTGTAAGTGCAAAATTAGCTATAAATGCCATGGAGACAGAAAAACAGTGTATACTGTGAGAGGAGAACTAACAGGCTAATAAAAGCAGATGTGTAACTGATGGATTTCTTCAGTGACAGCGAGTACCAGGTTTGGCTCTCAGCTCTTAAATAATGAAACACTTATCTCCTATTACAGTGGATCAAATTGAAGTGAGTACAGCTGATTGAAAGGGCGAACACTGACAATTAAAATTACTCAGAAAAAATGTTTCTACAATCTGAAGAAAACAGTCAGCTCTCCAAATATAGGAATTACAAGATGTTTTCAAGTGATTTATTTTTCTAATAATGCAGAAAAATTAAAGCCCCAGAGCTGTAAATACTTCCACAGATGAGAATGGACTTTTCATGGGAGCAGTATAACTCTCACACACATTAATTTGTTTATTTCAGTCCTAGAAGCCTAGAAAGCATGCTGGCTTAACAACTTCTCTTTCTTACAGGGACCAAGAGGTGAAAAGGGCACGAGGGGTGAAATAGTAAGTTGAAACAACTTCTGTGCTTTCGTTTTCTTGGCTGTGTAAAAAGTATTCCTGTGTTATGCTGGATGTATTTCTGCATGGTCTGAATGCCAGACAGCCCTGTCATGCTCCTGCAGAATGCTGGGCAAGAGGGCTGGGACCAGGAGTCAAAAGTTGGACCTTTTGTTGTACAAGTTGGTTCATATAGACATGCCTGATGGGTGCACGCTGTCAGGCAATACAGCCCCGATCACATAGCAGTCACATACTCCAGATCTGTTACAGTTTAGATCTAAAAGCAAAATCCTTTATCACATGTGTTGTCAATGCTTCAGTACCTCACAGCACAATGTGCATACAGCACCATGTTCATGCATCTACATGATCTCCTCTAGAGAGGGAGATGCTCAGGAGAAGCCTAGGGTTGAAGATGGGTGTCCATGCAACATATGCTGGCTATAGTAGCAGTAGGCGGTACTGATAGGTAATGATGTTGCGCTCTCTCATTTTTCAGTAAGAGTAGTACATTATTTTTTATACATTAATAAATGTTTGATTTTATTTAAAAATTGTGTTAGAACTAGGAAAGCCTCTGATTAATGATGACTATGTGAAAAGCCAGTGTCAACTTATCTTATTTACAGCAAATACAAATTCAATGTTAGTTGATACCTATGGCATTACTTTATATGACAGATTTATAATTGGGTCCTTTTCCAGTAACTGACCAATGTGATTGTGTTCCTGTTACTCTTACCCTGTCTTTCATCCCACTTCACTTTAAATCATTTAGTTTCTCATCTTACTGTATTTTGGTTTTAGCATCCACTTGTGTACGATTCCAACCTAATTGCCTTATAAAAGCTTTGAAAAATAAATCATAAAAATTCAAACTTAAAGAATTAAGTATTAGAACGAAGCTTGGTGTACATGTCTCAAGGAGCTTTTCTCATTGATTTTAACGCTCTTGAGGCAATTTTTATCTCAGAGTAAGAGGAAAACTAGGCTCTTAATTCATACTATTAACCATCTTGGCTGTGTTTTTCTCATCTTTTATTCATAAGAATTTCTATGACAGCATAGAGCTAAATGCTGACATTAAAAAATAATATATATTTCCTGAAGCATGAATTCATCTACTAAGACTGTTTTCAGAAGAAGAATGTTTAATTTTAAACTATACATGATGGCATTAGTCTACAATATCTAGCCTAGAAAGGGACATATTTCCAACTATTTTCAAAAACAAAAGAGAGAAAATGATTTTCATCCAACTGTGTATTCTGAGCTCGAATTTATATCATAAAAATTGATCTTGGCATTCTTCTTAGAATCACAAAGATTTTTACTTTTCTGTAAGAGTCCAAGTTTTAGTTACAGTTTTTAGTCTGTCGGGGATACAGTGTTCATTACTAGAAAGAAATGTTGTCTTATCCCCTGAAGAACATGGAATGTAAAATCATGTCTCCTTGTTTAGGTCAGTGGTGAACCCAAGTTGAGCTCAGGATGCTGTTATGATTTACCAGTTCTGAGATGCAATGAAGTAACATCAAAATGACAGAAGTGGTCAGGGAAAGCTTAATATCTTGGGGTGACAATTTTTCCTTTTTTACATTATTTTTATTGATTTAAAATCATTATTTTACTTTTTTCTTGGAAAAATTTGTTTGTCATGGAAAATATGGAAGTCCCTGGGATTGCTCTTGTTTTCAAAGTTAAGCATGTGTATCATTGCATGTAAAATCAGGGCCTTACAGGATTAGAAGAAGCTTGTAGTTTTAGCCTTTGAACTTCTGTACTAGCAATCAAATTGTGTGATGAAAGAGATCAAGAGCACACTGAAACTAACATTTCTATTATCTGCTTTTGTTATTATGAACTGGAGTTATACTGGAATCTTCTCACTTAAATTCTAGTACAATCAAAGGGTAAATTATGTGGATTTGTAAAGGTAATCCTGTACGTTCCAATGCAACGTTCTGCAATTAGCTTAATCCATGAAAAGTGTAATTTAACCTTATTCTGCTGCTCTATAACAAACAGAAGGAAAGAAACAACATTTATAACATCTCTATAGGATTTTTCAACACACTCTGTGCAATTTTGCTACATTTAAAAGGCTTTAAAAGCCTTTAAAAGGCATTTAAGAAATCTAATATACCCCCCCCAAAAAAGTTTACTACAGTTAACAAATAGCATTCGGTATTTACCTGTTTTTCCACATAGGTTTTATTGTCAAGGTGACAGTAAATCAAGACAAATCACATTCATCTTTTGCAAAATACCTTAAATTCATTGGAATAGTGCACTTTTTGATTTTGAAGTATTCAGTTCTATCTCAGAAACCACTATAATTTTCAGCTGTTCTATTCCCAAGACTTTTGAAGTCTTAAAATTGTGACATATGCCAAGAATATAGAATATTAAGTGAAATATTCAGTCATCTGAAAAATCCACTGGAATTTCTAAATCTCAACATCCAGAGAACAAAGGCATCTATTCATCAGAGGAAAAGTGGTTACTTAGGGACAAACTGTTGAAGACTTTGTGCCTTGCTTGACTCGGTGTTTGCATAATCAAGTCCTGAACCAAGATAAACAAGTATGTCCTCACACTGTCAAATTCATCTGTCAAGTTTCTTTTTCACACTTTCTCTTTCATTTTATACTAAACATACTTCACCAAGTATGATCGTAGAGTCCAGTAATGTGTCCACATGGGACTGAAGGTATCCTGCAGCAGTTTAACAGCACCTGAGTTGCTGATCTGATTCATTAAACGTGGAGGTCAGCCTTCTCAACTGGCATTCAGCAGTATAGCTCCGAAATCCAGTTGATTTGTATCACCCAAGGGTCTACCACAAAACAGTGAAGTGTGCAAACTCATCGCTCATCAGTTTTGTAATAATGAATAACAATAATAATATTTTATGCCTGTTTAGTAGTAATAGGATTTCAGTGAAAATTTCAAGCTGGGCAGTAATCAAAATCAGAGTAACAAAGGAAAGCTAGATACTTGCCACAGAACCTCAAAGGTTTTCTATATTACTGCATATGCTAAAATGACTTATCCTCTTGATTTCCATTTTTCAACACTAATCATTAATGCCTTAATATCAGTACACATGTACCTACAGAATGACTTAGAGTCCCTTCTACAGGTACAGGTGGATGAAACATAACTGATGCATCCTGACCATATTTATTTAAAAAGTTGACTTTTAGTCAGCTAGAGCTTATACCATTAAGGTCATTTTAGTTAACTGTCAGAAGGACATATCTCTAAACTCCCAGAAATAGCCTTAGTTTCGATTCTCCCACAGAACTTGTGTAAAAACATGGGCCTCAGCCTCAAAGTCATGTGATCCCTTATCACAGCCTTGGTATAGATGTGGTGCTAGGAATTACATAATGGCCCCCACTTTTCACACTCTTCATTATCCAGCACCTGAGTCCCTCTGGCATGGTCAGGGCAGGTGATGTGTAGGCACACTTAACATTGTGCAGCTGTGGAGGTCATTATAAACCCCTGTCAGATGTATTCCCAGGTGGCTACCATGTGCTCTACCTTATGAGTATGTATAAGGATAGTAAGAAATGCAGCTGGTATTGTCTTAATGTTGATAAATTTGGAGCCTCCGTGACTTAAATAAATTGTTCCTATCTGCTTTGAGGTCCCCTTTATTTAAATATACATAAATCAATGTAAGATTGAATCTGATCTTATCTGAACCATTTCCAGCTGAACCAGCTGCCTCAGCTGGTGGCAGGTTGAAGCACAGCCCAAGTTCAGCAGTTGTAACTTGCAGTGACGCTCACACAGATCTTGCTGTGAAATCTCACAGCAGGAATACTTATTACTATATTAAGTGATTTACATCTTGATGCCTCTTTGGCTAGATTAGTTTCATAATATTTGCCAGCATTATGATGTCAAATAAGATTATTTCTCTTTTCGCAGAGACTTAGTGCTAGCATGACCATATTGTCATAAGAGTGCTTTTGCTGGAACAGCTCATTGTGCTTGAGTAATTGGTACAATAAGCACTAGCTAAAGAGTGTTTTGCTTAAATAAACTCAGATATGTTAAATGATTTTTCTAATACATAATGCAGATCTGGTCTATACCTTTCATTCCTTCTTCTTCTCCTATGCTTTTATTAAGCCATTGCCACTTATTCTTTCCCTTGTCATTGTTCTTGGTATTGTTTATGTTACAGCAGCTCCTAGAGGATTTGAGTGTATAGAGACTGAAGAAGAGAAACTAACAGAGACAAAAGTATCACTGAATATTTACAGATATTCATAATCGTTCTATTGCAGTGTGAATAGTTGCTCAAAGAAAGGCTAATTCAGACAGGGAGTTTATTTATGTTTCATCCAACCCTGAGACAAGACTAAAACTCGGGTGTAAGACTATGTGCATTGTAGGTACTGTAAGCTACAGAAAATCAGCTGTTCCTTCTCCTCCTCTCCTCCCCACTGTATCGTCCTACACACTAAAATAATGTCTCTTAAGGTCAGAAGAATGGGCGTAACTTCATTAATATGAAGGAAGCCTGCAATATCACTATTAAACAATGAATCTAACATGTTCTGGCTGAAAAGTGGCACTATTAATAAATGGAGCTAATAAATGCCTAGCAGATATTTGTGAGTCAAGCAGATCAGTCATTTTTTTTACAACAACCTATGACATTTTTTACAACGCTTTTATGATCATTCATCTACTGTAGTACTTTTATCAGCAACATGCACATAATGCTGGCATATTGTATATTAATAGTTTGTATGACTTCTATATCACAAGTAATTGGATAAATAAGTTTTGGTAAACAGCCAACCCAACAATTCTCACAGGGATATTCTCACATTAACAGAGTATGGTACTTTAAAAATAGTAACTAATAATCTACAGTTTTACCAAGACCTGTATCACAAATATCCTCACTTCACTGTATGTATTGTGGCATTCTGGGATTTAAAAAATGTATAAATATAAAAGCAGAGATATTCATCTATAACCGTTGCATATTATCTCCGTTTCTTTCAGGGACCTCAGGGACCTCAAGGCCAGCCAGGGCCACCTGTAAGTGCTTTAAAAATGCCTGTATTTTTGCATCGTGGTTGCATCATATAAACATGTGAAGCACCTAATTTGTGGTTTCTCCCATTTTCCAGGGACCACCTGGACCACCAGGACCAAGAGTAAGTACTGCAACTACCCTAACTTCAATATACTTCTCTGTTGAAGGTGAAAATAGCAGGATCATCTTCAAATACATTGCTTATTCCATTACTGCCAGTGCAATGCAAATACATTTTTCTACAACTTCCAATACTACAATAATACAGGTTTTGGATCTGCCGTCCTACACTGTTAACTGTTCTACCACGCTGTTGCGCCCTTAGCAGGCAATGTTCATGGACACGCTCATACTTTTGATATGGGTTAACCCCATCATACCCTAAAATACTCTACTGTTCTGTATTTGAACACTCAGAAAGACAGCAACAGAAAAGTTTGTGCTATTTCTGGCCCTGATGTTCTTCCTCTGTATTTACAGTTAGTCTGTTAAGGGATTGTGCTGGTTAAGACAGACTTAATATTTGAAATGTTCTAAATCTGCAATGGTATATGTACTATGAGAACCAGAACAAACTGCAAGACCTAGTTGTTTGTATGGGTTTCTTAATTCTTTAAAAATAAATAAACCTGCTGTCTGCTATGTACATCTCACAAAGTGTAGAGAATGAAGATACACAAGGAACTGGCTTCCTCTTTCAGAGCCTAGTTATAGATCAATCTTGGTATTTTTTTTTATGCATCATGAAGACTGCTTCGATCTGTAGCAGCACAGATGCTGCACTTACAGATCACCAGCCATTTCCAGGTAGCCAGAGCTCAGTTACGCTCCAGTCAAACTTTTCCACTTCAATTTTCCTTTTCCTTCCTCGGCTGGCAAACTGCAATTGTGCCAGCTTTACTAGACAAAGACTTCTTGGCAGGAGTGGACTTCTCAGTTTGTAAAAGTCCTGTGACCGTTCTGCCACAAAAGTCAGATAAGAGAATGTGGCATAAGCCGTATCTGTTTAACTAGATCAAGATATTCCTTGTATGCTTATCTGTAAAGGAATAGCACCTTTTCACACTTCTGTGGATTGGTTTTCTTAACTTTATAAATTAAATCGTTGGGAGGAATAAGTTCAGGCATTAGTCTGTAATTATTATTATAGCATCTTTTTTCCAGCTTCCAGACATATGATCATTAAAATGGGGATGGGGGTGCTAATGAAAATCAAGTAATGCTTTATCTGTGTGTACGCTTGCATTCTTTGGAAATTGAAGGGTGGATCCTATTTTAAAAGTATTTACAATGAATTATTTTCCGAAAATGACAAAATTATGATCATCTATATGTTTCTACAACAATACTAAAAAGATTTACTACCTTCAGTTTAGAATATTTCTATTCATTTTTTTATGTTCTGAAATACCTTTTTTTCTTTTCAGAAACTTGTGGATATCAATGCTGCTGTTCAAGCTTTGATTGAGTCAAATGCTGCACTGCAGATGGAGGTAATGTATTTCACCGTATTTACATTGTCATATGGGGTATGCGATTATAAATAGACTATTTGAGGACAGAACAGGGCTTCTTTGGAAAAACAATTTAAAACAAATCATGGATTCCAAGCAATTACTGTAGAATATAATTAAACATGCTAAGATATATATATAGGATATAATTTAAATGAAATTAAGGAAAACAGCAGCATTTCGACCTTTTTATCATGATTAGCAGTGATGGAAGTGTATCGACTATCACATATAGTGGACTGTAACTGTTCAGCTACAGATAATAGTGACATTTAGGCCCTGATCCGAAAAATACTGACACACATACTTAATTTTATGCAAGTATGTTGTCTCATTGATTGCAAGAAAACTTGTTTTGTGTGTGAAGTCAAATATGTTTGCATATATTTTCTAGGTTAAGACTAAGAGTAGATTTCACTACTCAAAATCTGAAACTGCTGCATATACTTTAAAAATGCACTAATTTTTTTTCTTTTTCTCCCATATCCATGTTTCTGTCAACATGTCATATTGATGTATTTGCATGATCTTAAACTGCCTGTAACTTCACTGCTCTGATAATTTTAATAAAATGCACTAATGTATGTATTGGAATATGTTGGAATATGTTATTCCTACCCTGTTCTATATGGCTGATTGCATGTCTTTTAAATACTTTGCTTCTGTCTGGCTCTTCAATGGCCACTTGATGTTTACTGCATATACTGCTGTTGTGGTACTTCTTTGTGGTAACACATTTGCTGATGGCCCCCAGCAGAGATACCAGAATACTGAAGTAACTTTACTAGATCACAGTACAGAGATATACAAAACGCTGCACTACCTTAGCAATTTACTGCACAGCATCAAGAACCCCCTTGGCACACGAGATAACCCAGCACGCATCTGCAGGGATTTGCTTAGCTGTGAACGTAAAGTGTCAGATGGTAAGTGTCCACTTTCGTCAAACCTTGAACATAACTAGGCTTTGAAATGCGCTGCTTCCAAATGATACTTTCTATATCCAAATTTGGATATGTAGATTTTTTTATTAGATTCTGTTGCAGCTTGTCACAGCTATCTTTATCTTTCTTTATGATAAAATTTCTGAATTTAAAGATGGAAGTATGTAGCTACCTAGTATTATATAGATATTAGATAGAGATTATATATAAAAGCAAACAAAAGTGTCCAGAAATTTTGAAACTGAATCTCATTTTGTGATCAAAAGTTTCCCAAATATTTAGAGCCAATCTGGAATTAAATTTGTGTGGATCAGATTCTAGATTACTGATGAGAAACTTGTATGCAATAGACTACCACTGTTGGATACACTGATAGCTGTTGATATCTACTAAGATACTGAATCAGTGGTTCAAATAAAAAATAATTATTTAAACGTGTAATGCCAATACTGTGACATAATTCATTTTTGAGTGATTAGTAAAATAAGTACTTGTAAATATTCCTATTATCAATTGTTAGCATTAACAAACTGAAGAGGAAATGGGAAATGAAATTGGAGATTACAGGGAAATCACTGTTCTGTGGCATAGGTAAGGACAGATCAGTTCTTCAAGACTAGTAAAGATGAGCCTAACACTTATTAGAACTGTGCGCTTCTAAAAAGATTTCAGTCTTTTAGGGTCACAGAGGTCACTGTCACAGTCCTTCACTTCAGAGGATTACACACACACACATATAAACTGGAGGACCCAGGCTCACCCATATCTAACCATAAATTAAGGGAAGCTAAATACTGCTATAATTTACACGTGTCCTATTTCTTTGTGTGGACCGCATTCCATGGGTTCACAAATCTAAATACTTCATATTTACTGTCACTAGCATATGTCATATGAAGTGTCTGATGGGAGAAAGAGCGTGGAAAAAGACAAGATCGTCAAGCTGCTGTGAGAGGAAAAGAATTTAGATTGAAATGTTACATTTCTGAATATACTCTCTGTATAAAGCCAAGGCCAAAGAAAAAGTTAAGTTTTAATATATAAAGGGCAGACTGCAAATGCCATTTCTTCTCACTATTTAGCTGTAGAAAGAGAGGACATTTTTGAAACTATGACCATATTCAGAAGTCGTTATATATATTATCAGAACTGAATGGTTATCATAATTGTGCTCAGCATTCATTATTAGAATTATGGTAGTGGAAAGACTTTCATGTTTCCTTTCTATCCATTTCTCAGTGAAGCTATGGTAATAATAAATCTAACGCTTGCCAAGAATTATGAGTATTTTAGCAAATTGTCTAGTAACAATTATATTTCGGTTTTATTTTCTATCTGGGATTATATACTAATAGGAAAATACTGGATTGACCCAAATATTGGCTGTCCTTCTGATGCCATCGAAGTTTTCTGCAACTTCACTGCGGGTGGTCAGACATGTTTAACACCACCATCTGTGACAAAGGTATGCATTGCTTCCTGGGAGATTCTGTCTGTGCTGAAACTTCAAACAAATGATTGCTTATTGACTTAACTCATGAGAAAATGTTAGATTTCAGGAGAATAGGAGGTGTGGGGGCTGAAGGGGTGTTGTGTACATCTTTGTGAAAGACGTTACATGTTGTTAAGGAAGTTGCAGAATATCTGGAGACAATGTATGTTACTGTAACTGTCACTTTCTTCATTTACTCGTCTTCAATGCTAATGGAATTCTTTCATTTTGCTTTATACCTTTCTAAACACAGCATAAAAATAAGCCTGAAATGCTTCTAAGCTACATTAGTAACTCATAACTCAGGACAGCTAAGTGTGTAATGCTGAGGTCATTGCAATGGGAACGAAAAAATTATCACTACTTTTCAACACCTAGCTACTGTTAAATGCCATGTTAGGTAAAGACTGGTTTCATTTATGTCATTAGTCCATGCTGCCCATTACATGTAGTCCTTAAACCACTGGGAGTAAAGATTTTATATTTATGGAGTTTTGAATGTCTACTTCAGCCATCAAAGAGCATCATAAATAACAAAGTTATTTATTTGCATTCCTACATTTGGAATATCCCTGAATATGATCTAGTCTTGGAGAAATTCTTGTTGAGTAATAAGTAACTGTATTTTCTGTGTAAAATCAAAGTATGCTTTTCAGCATTTTCAGGCTATTAACAGGATGTAGGTAATGACAGCCAGAACCGGTGGTCTAAGAAGACTAATTAGCAGAATGGTGCAACTGTAGTTAAAGCACTGCTGCTGCTATTATCTTTGTTTGAATTGCAAAATCCTTTGTCTCAGTTTCCATATTTAAAAACAGTATTTTCTGCCTAGTTGTGTTTCAACAGTATTGTAAGCATTAGCAAATATTTCTTTTTAAGCTTTGAAAATGTCCTGGGAAAGTTTCTTTTTGAAGTAATCACTCTAATAGGACCTAATAGCTCTCCTGAAAAATACAAGTAATGTTTTTTGGCACTGATCCCAATGTATAAAACATGTATACATGCTTCCATGTGTAAATACCGCACAAGTATATGCATGTCACTTCGTGTTGCTTTGGCTATTCAGCATAGTCCAGCTACAAGTCTAACAATGCATTTCTTTTGGAATTTAGCTGGAATTTGGCATTGGAAAAGTGCAGATGAACTTTCTTCATTTACTGAGCTCAGAAGCAACCCACAGCATCACAGTTCACTGTCTGAACACACCAATGTGGGGATTAAATGAGGCAGGTGGCCAGAAAACATCAGTTACCTTCAAAGGTTGGAATGGTCAAATATTTAAAGCAAATACACTACTTGAACCGAAGGTGCTTGTGGATGAATGCATGGTAAATACTATTTAGCATTAGCATTATTAAAGCCATAATGGAGTCACTGTTTAGACAGTATTAACTTTCAGCAAATAAATAAGCTTTGAGAACAATTTTTTTCCTGCTATTGTGACAATCACTTAGATTTACATGCCTTAAAGCTTACTTCTTACATTTTTCTGCATGTGTATGCGTATGTCAACCATTTGATATTCAATTCAACATCTACTCAAATGCAAAAGCAATTCCAGTAATATAGGGTATCTGTACCTGCTGTTGACATTGAATACCATATATTTCAAGACTCTACTAAGATGCCGAAGAGAGATCATAACAGAAACAAGGAGGTCCTCCAGGGAATTTTTGGAATGGTTACTCTCAAAATGAAAATTCAGACTTCAATAATAGTTCTGTTGAGGCTATGTAACACAAAATCTCAGTTTCAAAGAAGCTGGTAATTATTTTTGGACAATTAATTATCATTAAATTCATTGACTATGAATCAGTTTTTTTTGTTGTTTGTTTTGTTTTTCAAAGTGAATTTAGCAAGAGATCTAAGAGGCTATATAAGCCCACTGCTTGCAAAGTGGCAGGCTCTCTCCCCTGAACCCTGTTGCACTGCCTCTGCATCTGCTCCAGCTGTATTCTGGAGTGGGCTGGGAAGTTACATTTTTGCCAGGAGTGCCTTGATATTGCATGGGAGAAATGGCATTTGTTAAATTACAGTTTCTTTATGAACTGATGGGAGAAGAAAGGTTTCTGTACACTTCTCCCCTCACTCTTTAAGCACAGCTTCCATTTGTGTTTTGAATCTCGTCTTTGATATGAATTTAATATTCTGCTTCTGTGTGTTGCAGATTCAAGATGGCAGCTGGCATAGGACACAGTTCTTTTTTCACACTCAGGACACTAATCAGCTTCCGGTTGTTCGAGTTAATACACTTCCTCATCTCAAACCAGGACAACAACACTTCATAGAAAGTGGTTCAGTGTGCTTCCTTTAAGGTTTCTGTCCTGGTTCTTTTTGCATCAGCACAGAATTGCTGCGTAGATTGAGTGCAAGAGTAATGACCTATTATAGGCAAAATTGCTATGAAACCGAAGAATCATATTGAACGGTGTTGGTTAGAGAACCTCAGGAAGAAAAAAGACTTCCTCTAAGGAGAAATGGCATTTCAAAATAAAGAAAAGAAAGAAAGAGAAGACTACAACAATTTTCCTAAAGTATTTAAATCTCTTTTTAATACTGGTTGGTGCTTTCTTGCATAATTTCCTGGAATTGAGT
The DNA here is from genome assembly GCA_013399115.1 of Anseranas semipalmata. NCBI lineage: Eukaryota > Metazoa > Chordata > Aves > Anseriformes > Anseranatidae > Anseranas > Anseranas semipalmata. Next base: position 689,530 of record VXAA01001622.1, read on the forward strand.
ATCTGAGCATGGAATTTTTCAGGACCTCTAGTGTTCTTGGCAATCTATTTAACAGCACTGCAGAAAAACACCCCAAGGAAAGCTGGAGACATACGATACCAAGGAGCAATACTGGCTAATGCTCCTAAATGTGCAATAGCTTATGTATGAAAAGTGAATTATGCCACAGTACAAGACGTTGTCTTTTCTTAAACGTAAAGTTTTATTATAGTCCTTTGTGGACACATACATCTTAACAGATGGCACACTACCTCTTATGTGTTTCCTGTCCATGTTGCCTTGGTGCTCTTCATAACACAAGGTGCTGGTGGCCTTAACAGAGATTATTTGAGTCCCTTTTTATCTTTCAGACTGTATGTGCTGGTTACATCAGGATATGTTTCTGTTGTCAAGGTACTTATTTTAAATCATTGGTCACATACTTCACTACAACTAAAACATTATTTATGTGGATTTCTTGTTTAAAATATTTTTATGTACTGTTGCGGAAATGGTATATGAGATAGCACATTGTATATGATGCATATATAGTCAGAACAGTTATCTTTACAGCCATTGTAAAAGTTCTTGTAGAAGAGCTACCTCCATGGTAGTTTTGAGTTTTAGATTCTGTATTTCAGTTAACTTTTTTAAATGCCAAAGGCATCTTAAGATGATGATATATTGTGTATATATTTTGTAACTTGTTAAACAAATCTACTACAGCACGTCTTTTGAAAGACTGCTGTTAAATTATAACCGGCATTTCATCAACTTAAAAATTTCATTTTTTGTAATATTAGATCATTTCAGTTTCCTTAAATTAAGCCTAAAATGTTCATCTTTTTTTGCTAAAAAAAAAAAAAAAAGAACAATTTAAAATTTTACCATTAGGAAAAGCACTCTTTATAATGATATGCCTCTATCTATTATCAATCCAAAGTCTGCCAAGGAAGATGGCAGATAAGTGGGAGATGGTACCAAACCACACTGGGGAGCGGGCAAGTGTTTGAACAACTGGTTTAACTGTCTTGATCCACAGGAAACCATACTTAAGCTATAATAAAATAAGCTTCAAACTATCTATTTCGCTTTTACTATTTTGTTTCATATTGTATAGTTCATTCTCAACAATGATGGATTTCCTCTAGAAGGGTACTTTTTAGGTGCTAATGCTTCCTTTTCCAAGGGGAAATGCACATTCTTTGTGCCATGGAATATTGCAAGAGTGACAGTATTTACTTTTACAAGATAACATACATGTACATCCCATGTTTTCTGTTAAAGCATCGGTTTTGTTTCCTGTGAGAAAAATCTGATCAAAGACAACGTAAGATTATAGAATGACAATACAGATTAGAGAAAATTTCTGTCACTTTTGCATTTTCAAGAGTGTTACGTTTTGACAGCATCACTTGATGTTTCTTGTTAGTTTGGCTTTGGAGCTGATGTAGTAAATGGATTTTTTTTTTTTTTTTTTTTAAGAATGTCATCTTTTAGAAAATGTTCTGCTTTACGTGTATTTTTTTTTTTTTAAAGTCTCATTGCCTTACTTTTGGAAATTCTTTACAGCCTGTACTTGTTTTTTCTTAGTTTCTCTCAGAAATTATCTATTTTAAAAACAAATAGCTTAAAGTATTACTAGTCTGCTCAGATGTAAATATCTTCAGTTCTGTGACTGAGACAAAAAATGCAAATCCCATGCAGACAGCACAATTAACTCGTGCACTGGGACACTAACAGACAGTAATGTTGCTTGAGGTGTGAGGTTGCCAGAAACAGTTGGCTGAGAACATCCTTTCTGACAGTATACTCATATATAGTACAGTATGAGTTTTCGAGAGCCACTTGCACACAGACATCTTCACCTGAGCTCTTCAAAGCGATCCCAGGAGCTCTGGCACAACTTTGTCCCACACTGTTACCAAGTACCTTCACTCAGCAATTAATTTTTGATGGCTTGAGGCAGTCACCTACTTTGTTATGTTAAGCCCTGAACTAGATTACAAGTGTCTTTGTCAGAACCCTGTTATCCCTTTTTCTTTTATCGTTGTTCGTTGTGGTTAAAAACTCATAAAACAGCAACTGGGGAAGCGAGGTTTTTCAAGGAGGGGTGACAACGGGCGGGAACAGGTCGCTCCCAGCGCCCCTGTGAGGGGCTGCACGCAGCTGCGTTGCCTGGCAGAGCCACCCCCTCCTGCCGGTGCGCTCCCGCGGCCTGCCAGCCTAACCCGGGCCGCAGGGGGGCCGTTCTTCCCCGCCCAGGGACACGGCCTGGCTCCGGCGGCGCAGGCCGGGGAGGC